>JXCR01147906.1:200130-270091 GCA_002079205.1 Phalaenopsis hybrid cultivar | reverse complement strand
AATCAAAATGATAAGTTTAAATGGACTCGAGGCTTTTCACTAGTTGGTGAGGGAGAGGCATGGACCTGTCTCCCCCTCTTAACTTGTTGGATACCTCAGAGGCCTATTAAAATTAATATTATTTACTTAAGGGAATCATCCTTAAATTTTTTAAGGACTCACCAAAATACAACATAGAGTTAGGAAAACCACTAGAACTTTACTTTTCCTACTCTTCATAAATGCCCTCATATGCATTTTAAGTTTGAGGTGATGGAGCGAGAAGACTCGCCAGGTACACTTTTACAATTTTTCAGCATTGTTAAGTTTCAGGTGGTGGAACGAGAAGACTCGCCAGGTACAATTTTACAGTTTTCAGCGTTGTCTTTCTTGTACTTTCATACTGTATTTTTATACCTGCAAATTTGCATGCTAAACAACGATCTCACTCTGCATGAAAACTAAAACCATCAGGATAGCCAAATACCCANTAATGGAATTGCCTTTTAGTTACTTCTCGCCTTGTGTTCAAAAGTTAATTCAACAAGGACACTTATTAGAACAAATGCCAAAAGATAAATTTCAACTTTTTTGAAAAACTATGGAATACTAAAAGTCTAACTCCCAATTCAAAAGAAGGTCTCGGATTGGGTACAGTTGGACCAGTCGATGATTCTGAATTTTGCATGGTTGTTACTAGTGAGTCAGAAGAGGATTGTCTCGATATAGAAGATGACTCTGCTGATCAACCAATAGAAGATGCTCCTCCAAAATTTAAGGAAGAAATTAAATCCACTGTCGATGAATTAAAAGAGATTAACCTCGGGACTGAAGAACGACCCTGACCTACATTTATAAGTTCTCTACTCGATGACGAAGAATCTGCAGAACTGGTCAAACTATTAGCAGAATTCAAAGATTACTTCGCATGGAGCTACGATGAAATGTCAGGGCTGTCAGTAGAGGTTGCACTCCATAAACTTGGGTGGACGAGAATATAACCCCAGTAAAACAAGCTCCCAGGAGAATGCGCCTTAAAATCGAACAACAGGTCATCGCCGAGGTGAATAAGTTGATGGACGCCAACTTTGTTAAAGAAGAGCAAGACCCCGCGTAGTTAGCCAATATTGTACCTGTTAAAAAGAAAAATGGACAGATCCATTTTTGCATTGTCTTTAGAGATTTGAACAAGGCATGTCCAAAAGACGAGTTTCCACTACCTATACCAGAGATGATGGTGGACATCGCTTTGACACATGAGATTTTCTCCTTCATGGATGGATCATTGGGATACAAACAAATTAAGATGGCTTCCGAGGATGCAGCACTTACAGCTTTCAGAACACCGATTGGAATTTTCTGCTACACAGTGATGTTGTTCGGCCTAAAGAACGCCGGAGCAACATATCAGTGTGCAATGACGAAGATTTTTGACGACCTCATTCACAATCAAGTAGAATGCTAGGTGGATGATTTGGTCATCAAAAGTAACCTGAAAATAGACCTTTTGTACAATTTGTGGATCATATTTGAACGGATACGATGATATGACCTTAAAATGAATCCCTTAAAGTGCACTTTTAGCGTCACCTCCAGGAAATTTCTAGGATTCGTTGTCTGTCATGGGGGAATCAAGATCAACCGGCGTCACCTCCGGGAAATTTCTAGGATTCGTTGTCCGTCATCGGGGAATCGAGATCGATCTGGAAAGATTAAAGCTATCTTGGAAATGCCTCCCCCTAAAACCTTGAAACAACTACGTTCCTTCCAGGAGAAGTTGGCATATCTAAGATGCTTTATTTCAAATCTCTCAGGTAGGTGTCAGCCTTTCTCGGCATTCATTAAAAAGGATGCCAAACTTATTTGGGAAGAGAAATGCCAGTGGGCCTTTAAGAATGTTATACAATATTTAATGACACCTCCTATTTTGGCAGCCCCTATCCCAGGAAAGCCGTTGATACTTTATACCGCGGCTTTGGATGACTCTCTTGGAGCCCTCTTAGCCCAAGTCAATGAGGGTAAAGAAAATGCGCTCTACTGCTTGAGTCGTCGTCTAATACCGACGGAGATAAGGTATCCACCTATTGGGAAGCATTGTCTGACATTAATTTTTGCCGCCCAAAAGCTTAGACATTACACGCTTTTCTCATAAGATCACCCTAATTTTGAAAGTTAATCCATTGCAATATTTGATGACCCGACCAACACTCTCCAGATGTTTAGCGAGATGGTCAATGATCTTATTGCAATTTGATATGACTTTTGTGCCCCTCCGTGCTATCAAGGGATAGATTTTGGCAGACTTTCTTGCTACACACCCACTTCCAGCTAGGTCCTCTCTCAACGACGAGTTACCAGACGAGCAAATACTACAAATGGAATTTTCTAGTGCGCAATGCTGGAAAATGTACTTCGATGGTGCTTCGTCAGCCAGGAAACACAAAGGATCAGGCACAGTTATACCAGGCAAGGCAGGGATCAGTTTGATCTTTATTACGCCATATAAGGGTATGTTGAAGTTCTCATACCACCTGACAGAGCCGTGCACCAACAATGAAGCAGAATATGAAGCCTTAATCACCAGATTGGAATTGGCAATTTCAATGGATATAACAAACATTGTTATTTATGGTGACTCTCAACTTGTCATCCACCAAGTCGCCGGACAATACAGAATTCTTAAACCAAGAGTAGCAGAGTACCATCAGTGCACAAAGAAGCTCATGGAGCAAATCCCTTACGAGACTTTCTACCGGATTCCTCGGGGAGATAATGCCCATGCCGACACTCTAGTAAAACTCTCTAAGGAAATGGCATGTCCGCCAAAGGATTCCATCGAAGTCACGGTGCAAGGAAGACAAGTCTTGTCTCGAAATGACTTCGAAACTCTACGCAAGCTTGGAAAAGAAGAAACAATAAATGCAGTTGCAGACATCAACGAAGATTGACGTAAGCCATTAATAAAATATTTACATACTGGAAAGCTACCAGAGGACAAGTCTAAGGCGCACCACATCACAAGAAGGGCCATGTCTTATGCTCTGGTGGGAAATGTCTTCTACAGAAGATTCGTTTGACCAAATGTGGCTACGGTGTTTGAGCAGAGCCGAGGCACAGAATATTGTCAAAGAAGTACATGCCGGATTGTGTGGAGCTCACCAGTCGTGATAAAAAATGAAAATGAAGATTAAAAGACTTGGATATTTCAGCCAGAAGATGTCACCAATGCCAAGTGCATGGGGTGGTCTTACACCAGCCTCCAAATGTGTTGCACCCAACTATTGCCTCGTGATCATTTGAGTGTTGGGGCACAGACATAATAGGTCGGATAGACCCTCCATCTTCTAAAGGACACAAGTTTATACTTGCCGCTACATATTACTTTTCCAAATGGGCAGAGGCAGTACCGTTACGTGAGGTTACGACACAACACGTCCTTCAATTTTTTAAAAGCCAAATTGTCTACCGTTACGGAGTACCACAAAGAATAATCTTTGACAATGGGACAACTTTTAAAAGTACAAAGATCAACAATTTTGTCAGATGACATGGGATAGATTGGAGATACTCTACAATTTACTATCCCAAAGCAAATGTACGGCAAAAGCCTTCAACAAGACACTGGTACAGATTTTGAAGAAAACACTAGATGAAAATAAAAGGGATTGGCATAACAAATTGTTAGAAGTACAGATTTGAAAAAACACTGGATGAAAATAAAAGGGATTGGCATAACAAACTGTTAGAAGCCTTGTGGGCCTACTGGACGACTTTCAGGACTCCCATTCAGTGTACACCTTATATGCTCGTGTACGGGACCGAGGTCATGCTACCGCTAGATAGGCAGACGCCATCTCTCATAGTTGTCGTTGCCAACCAACTCACAATGGAATAAAGCACAAAACTCAAACTTGAAGAACTGGAGAGTCTCGAGGGAAAACAATTGGAAGCACAACAACATTTCGAGCTCTTCCAGGCAAAGATAGTACAAGCCCATGACAAATTGGTCCACCCAAGGTCATTCAAAATTGGTGACCTCATACTTGTGCTCAAAAGACCTATTCTTGCTCGCTGCAAAATAGGCTGAAAATTCGAGCCAACTTTGGAGGGACCATTTGTCGTTGAGAAGGTCTATATAGGAGGAGCATACCAGTTAGTGGACTTCCGGGGTGAAAGACCCATGTTAGTGATAAAGGGATGATACCTGAAAACCTATTACGCAGCCTGATGTCGCCTGCCTCTGCTTGGTTTGAAACTTTGAAACTTTGATTGTTTTAGGGTTATCTTTGTGGCCATATGTCTATGACCGGGTCCAAATTTTGTAATTAACCTCAACATAATGAAAATTTTGAGAAGATTTTTGAACTTCACATGTTCTCTTTTCTACTTTTGAATTTAAATACCTTGTTAAATCAAACAAAACTCACACTTAAAATGAGTAATCCTTTTCATCAAAACAAACTAAAATTTACTTTAGTGAATACTTTTTTTTGTTCTTGTTCATGCCAAGCTTCGGCCCACTAGTGTTTCTTTCTATCGTCTGCAGAAAAATGTCAGGACAAAGTCTGATCTTTGCCTTCCAGGATAGCTGGAACCTTGCATTGAATGAAGAGATGACGCTGTAAGGAGGTGTCATAGATTTCAACATGGATTTTAACCAGATTGATATGAACTACGAGGGTCCTCTAATGGATGTAGTCAGCAATAACGAAAAGGAGGGATTGCCTTCACTGTTGAGGGTGACCACTCAAGATGATGTGTCACGCAAAGATAAAAACGTGATAGCGGAACAATATCCAATGGAGGGGCCCAGCCGTCTGCCCTCCATGATAGCTACTCCAACAAGGGGCCTGATAGCCTCCCATAGTGAACACCCAAATACTCCGCTCCGCAGGACGCAACGCAGAAATGCAAGACAAAAGAAACAGAGAGCCTTTCTGTGATAGGAACGCAAGCGCCAGAGAGACGTGAGCAGTTTTCTTACCCCGATTCCTGAGGGACATATTTACAGTCTAAATCCGAGAGAAACTTCTGCCAGCCTGCCCACTACAGATGAAGAGTCAGGATTTGTGACAGTACGGTCCCAGATATCTTGTGTAGAGGTTGCCCAACATGCAACATTGAGGTACCAATCGGGACATCAGTCACGGACGCATTTGTAGAATGCGTGGACTGCAACGTTCTGCATCTACAGCGTTTCAGTACATTAGAAGAATACACTTCAAGCACCAACGAGTCTCAAACTCCAGATTTCGTAGCAAATGAACTGTATCTCTCACTGGGGACGGATCAGCACGCACCATGGAGCCCAGGATCAGACATCCTACTTGAGGCTGAATCTCATATTCCGGATCGACCAACACCAGTTTGGGTTCCCGCCGAGGCCCAGAGGGAGGAACGCCCACGGTAACTGCCGACTCCTGGTATGGTAGAATACTACAAGATAAGCAAAGCAAATAAAAGAGAATTCGAGTTCTATGAAGAGGTTCAGGGAAAGTTCGTCAACATATTGGAAGGCCTAGAGTAATATACCAAGGTTTTCTCTGAAACTGATGAAAGAAGCATTCTGGACTGCATCTTCAATTTAAGAGATAGAGGTCAAGTGGGCCTCCTCATGGAGAGAACATACTTCGAGCCGAAGAAATGGATGCAGGGAAAGGGAAGAATTACCATCCAATGCGGGTGTTGCTACAATTTTACGAACGACAGACAGGAAAATCCGCCTCGGATCCTCAGATATGACCAAGTGTATCCGTTACCACCAAAGATAAAATGGATGATCAAGAGAATGGTTAAGTGGAATATTCTACCCGCTACTTGCATTCTTAACAGTTACATCATCAACATTTATGAAGAAGGTGACTGCATTCCCCCACACATCGACCACATGATTTTGTGAGACCTTTCTGCATGGTCTCGTTCATGAGTAAGAGAAATATTGTGTTTGGAAAAGAAATTGATATAGTCAGCCCTGGTGAATTCAGAGGAGCTGTTGTGATTCCTCTTCTAGTTGGTTTAGTACTTGTTCTCAAAGGCAACGGTGCTGACGTTGCCAAGCACTGCATTCCAGAAGTACGACACTGTAGGGTGTCTGTAACCTTCTCGCAGAATGGATGATAGTAAAATATCATATGGATTCCAACAGGACTCGGAATTGGAGGAGTTGTTTCCTTAAGAGCTATGAGAAGGTTGTACCTCTAAGTACATGCGAAGGGAACTCTTATCCTAGAGCATGACTTAGAAGGTCTGCTTGATCAGGAGCTCAACATACTAGGTACAGAGGGTTTACTTACTTTCTTTTAACAGTATGACATGTATCTGATGTAATCAGTCTATGATGTACTCATATCATGAGAAGATTCTCAATGTATTTCAACATGGATTACATGATGTACCTTTTGAGGCATTAGCCTATATTTGATCTGTAGCATCTTTATTGAAGCAGATTAATGGAAATTTCTCTCAAGTTGTGCCTTTTTGTCAATTGCCTTTTTGTGCGATGGATGAAAGCCGCGAACCATGCGATGGTTTAGAATTTCAATGAACAAAGAACGAAACAACAAATCTTCAACAATGAAGAAAACACAAATGAAAGATAATCATAAATGAGTGAATAACAAAAAAATTTCTTTTTAAAATCAACCTATTAAAATTAAAACTTTTAAAATGCATTTTGAAAAATTAAATTGTGATAAAAACAACAAGAAAATAAAACAAACATGTTGAGTAGATTCTTTTATTTTTGGAATTTCTTACTCTTTGTGCGCGTAGCACAACCATCGTTATCTACATTAACTCTTTGCACATCCTCGCAGAATTTCACATTCTCCACAAAACTCCACAAAGCTCTACAAATCTTCTTCGAAATGAACCTCTTCACATGACACACTTCTGCAATTTCAACGCCATAAGCTTTGTAAATTTCAATTTTCACATCCTTAAATTGATAATTACATTTCAATTCTCTCATCTTTGAATTAATACTTACATTTCAATCCTCATTTCCGAATCAGTCCTACATTTCTGATTCATTACATTTGAGGTCGGTCCTTACATTCTGACGCTTTCTTTTGAGAGTTGACCTACATTTCAATTCTCATTTACGAATCAGTCCTACATTTCTGATTCATTACATTTGAGGTCGGTCCTTACATTCCGATGTTTTTCTTTGAAAATTGACCTACATCCCAATTCTCATTTCCGAATCAGCCCTACATTTTTGATTCATTACATTCAAGGTCGGTCCTTACATTTCGATGCTTTTCTTTGAGAATTGACCAACATTTCAATTCTCTCTTCTAAATCAGTTCTACATTTCTGATTCATTACGTTTGAGGTCGGTCCTTACATTCCGACACTTTCTTTTTAGAATTAAGACCTACATTTTAATTCTCACTTCTGAATCAGTCCTACATTTCTGATTCATTATATTCGAGGTCGGTCCTTACATTCCGACACTTTCTTTTGAGAATTGACCTACATTTTAATTCTCATTTTCGAATCAGTCCTACATTTCTGATTCATTATATTCGAGATCGGTCCTTACATTTCGACGCTTTCTTTTGAGAATTGACCAACATTTCAATTCTCATTTCTGAATCAGTCCAACAATTTTGATTTATTACATTTGAGGTTGGTCCTTACATTCCGACGCTTTTCTAAATTGACCTACATTTCAATTCTCATTTTCGAATCAGTCCTACATTTCTGATTCATTACATTCAAGGTCGGCCCTTACATTCCTACGCTTTCCTTTGAGAATTGACCTACATTTTAATTCTTATTTCTGAATCAACTTACATTCTGACACTTTCTTTTGAGAATTGACATACATTTCAATTCTCACTTCCGAATCAGTCTTACAGTCTGACACCTTCTTTTGAGAATTGACCTACATTTCAATTCTCATTTCCGAATCAGTCCATCGGTCGTTATATTTTGCCACTCTCTTTTAAGAATTGACATACATTTCAATTCTCATTTTCATTTCTGATTCATTACATTCGAGGTCGGTCCTTACATTCTGACACTTTCTTTTGAGAATTGACCAACATTTCAATTCTCACTTCAGAATCAGTCCTACATTTCTGATTCATTACATTCGAAGTCGGTCCTTACATTCTGACGCTTTATTTTGAGAATTAATCCTACATTTCAATTCTCATTTCCGAATCAGTCCTACATTTCTGATTCATTACATTTGAGGTCGATCTTTACATTCCGACACTTTCTTTTGAGAATTGACTTACATTTCATTCTCATTTCCGAATCAGTCCTACATTTCTGATTCATTACATTCGAGGTCGGTCCTTACATTCTTTCTCATTTCCGAATCAGTCCTACATTTCTGATTCATTACATTTGAGGTCGGTCCTTACATTCCAGCACGTTCTTTTGAGAATTTGACCTATATTTCAATTCTCATTTCCGAATCAGTCCTACATTTTTTATTCATTACATTTGAGGTCGGTCTTTACATTCCGAAGCTTTCTTTTGAGAATTGGCCTACATTTCAATTCTCATTTCTGAATCAGTCCTACATTTCTGATTCAATACATTTGAGGTCGGTTCCTTACATTCTGACGCCCTCTTTTGAGAATTGACTTATATTTCAATTCTCATTTCCAAATCAGTCCTACATTTCTGATTCATTACATTCGAGGTCGGTCCTTACATTCTGACGCCCTCTTTTGAGAATTGACCTATATTTCAATTCTCATTTCCGAATCAGTCCAACATTTCTAATTCATTACATTTGAGGTCGGTCCTTACACTCCGACTCTCTCTCTCTCTTTTTCAATTGATATCTGAATTTCAATTCCCACCTCGGGGTCAGCACTTAGATCCTGATTCCCATCCTTTAGAAATCTTTGAAATTTCATAACTCAAAGTCCACTCTCCAATCCCCAGCGAGAGTCCCTACTTCTCGACTTGATAAAACACATACCTGCTAGTTCCCCGGTAGAAACAAATCACACACACAACTCTACACATACTTCTGGGTCTGTTGACTTAGGATTTTATATTGGTTTTTGCTCATCTCGTCGGTGAACGCCAATATGCGTGGTGTGCTTGCCCAGCACACCACCCCTATTGGGGGTCCATTTGTTGACCTCAATTTTAGTTGAGGTTTAGTTTTTTCCTTTTTAGTAGCCTAAGGTCTAGCCATAGGATTTTCCTGTTGACTATTCTTATAAAACTAGATGTGGAACCCTCACCATTAGAAATTCCAAACTCCTCTCCACTCAGCTTGAAGTTCTATATATTGCTGTCAACCTTTAAATACTTAATAGGTGGGGTCACTGTCGGAGAAAATTAAGTTTTGTATTTTTGAAAAATCTCCTTAAGGTCAAAGAACTCAGAGGAGCAAATTTTATATTTTTCAGATTTTTCTTTGATTTATTGGAATTATTATCAAAGGAGCAAATTTTATATTTTTCATATTTTTCTTTGATTTATTGAAATTATTTTAGTGATTTTAGCCTTTTAAAAATTATTTGAAATTAAATATCTTTATTTAGAAAATCAGGAAAAATATTCTAATTGTTCCTAAGTGATTGGGAAAATAAATATCTTTATTTAGAAAATCAGGAAAAATATTTTAATTGTTCCTAAGTGATTAGGAAACAATTTAGAACATTTCCATGATTATTTAGAGAATCAGGAAAAATATTCTAATTGTTCCTAAGTGATTAGGAAGCAATTTAGAACATATCTAGTGAAAACTCATTTTTAGCATTTAAAAATTATTTTTAAGCTTTGAAATTCAATATCTTTATCAGGGATAATATTCTAATTATCCTAAGTAATTAGGAAGCAATTTAGAACATTTCCATGAGTTTTATTATTTTTGTGATTTTTAAGAATTTTTAATTATTTTAAATATTTAAAATAGGCTAGAAATCAAATTNATCTTAAATATCATTTTATTTTTAGAAAATACCCATGATCACAGAGAACTCAAAAAACTAAGCTTCATAATTTTTTGAGTTATGTCTTAATTTTTAAAAAATTGTTCACAGAGAACTCAAAAAACTAAGTTTCATAATTTTTTGAGTTATAGTTTGATTTTTAAAAATCATTCAAGTGTGAACTCAAAAAACTAAGTTTCATAATTTTTTTAGTTATATTTTGATTTTTAAAAATCATTTAAGTGTCAAGTGGTATTTATCTTTAAAAATCAATTTAAGTTGTCAAATTAACTCAAAATATTTTGAAATTTTGATAATGAGTTCTCTAGATCATAAATCACAGTGGAGATCAAAAATCAAGTCATTTAAATGTTTAAATTTTCCAAAATTAATTATCTTAGTGATTTAGTGTTTGTAAAATTTAATGAAATTTTAAAGGACTTGACCCATGAAATTGTTTTCAAAGGTTTCTCTAGTCATGGTGGACCTTTCAAAATTTTCTTAGGATTTTATAATCAATATGCTAATTTTCATGATTATTTTAAGAAAATAATTTGAAAAAACTTGAAAAAAATGGATCTCTGTATAGGAATCTCATCTGACTTTGGAAAAATTAGAGAATGTTTCCCCTTACAGAGGCTATAATATGTCAAAATTTCAAGCCAAGGTGAAGTGTCATTATGCATGGAGAATCAAATGATTCCAAATAGTATTTAATTAATTAAAAATATTTTGTGCATCAAATGGACTTGAAAATTATTTTAAATTATTCTCCTCTATTCACTGAGCAAGAGGGTATTTTTATTTTATTTTTATGATTTTTCTACACAAAGTTATGGATTTTCTAAGTTAGTGGTATTTAAATAAATAGGAAAAAGTCCTATTTATCTATTTAAACAGCGCGTGCCACCTCAACCTACAACGGCTCCGAAGGAATGCGTGGCGCGCTCTGGTTGGACACCGCCGTCCACGTAGCTACTGACTCGGCCCGCTGTTTATGTCCCAAAGAGTTGTCCGGCTTGACCTCCCCCGTCCATTTGATACACGCTTGATCAAACGACTCCCCGTCATCGTCCCCGATAAAATGATCCCGTGCACGTCCAGACTAAAACCTTAAGATCTTNGAATCAAATGATTCCAAATAGTATTTAATTAATTAAAAATATTTTGTGCATCAAATGGACTTGAAAATTATTTTAAATTATTCTCCTCTATTCACTGAGCAAGAGGGTATTTTTATTTTATTTTTATGATTTTTCTACACAAAGTTATGGATTTTCTAAGTTAGTGGTATTTAAATAAATAGGAAAAAGTCCTATTTATCTATTTAAACAGCGCGTGCCACCTCAACCTACGACGGCTCCGAAGGAATGCGTGGCGCGCTCTGGTTGGACACCGCCGTCCACGTAGCTACTGACTCGGCCCGCTGTTTATGTCCCAAAGAGTTGTCCGGCTTGACCTCCCCCGTCCATTTGATACACGCTTGATCAAACGACTCCCCGTCATCGTCCCCGATAAAATGATCCCGTGCACGTCCAGACTAAAACCTTAAGATCTTGGCCTAAACTTAACCAAATCACTTTGGGTTTGATCCTATGGACTCGTCTAAGTGAGACGAACACATCCATACGGCTAAGGTACCATGAAATCAAGCTTAAGTAAATGGAGAATCAAAATAAGCACGGGAGGAGGAGGAATTTTATACCTTTGCTCTGAGAAGGGAAGCTTCAATCAGAGGTGCTCGACACGTTCGTTGGGGTCCAAGGAGGCTAGGGATTGAGTCCCTGGTCTTGGTATAAGGCCTAGGTAAGAATTCGACCAAGCTCGATTTCAGGTGTTGGTCTAGAGGTATGGTAGAGGCTCTGTGGAAGGGGGATTTGATGGGGCTTTGGCTTCTTTCACTCTTGTGAAGGTGTGGGCATAAGCAATTGAAGTTTGGTGGAGTGTGGAGGTGTATTGGGTTCTATCCTGGTTCCGGNTAGCGGTGGACTACATATCCAAATGGATAGAAGTTGTTGCTTTACCTCGATGTGATGCTCAAAGTGTTGCAACATTTTTTAAAACGAACATATTTTGTAGATTTAGGATGCCGAGAGTTATCATTACTGATGGAGGAAGTCATTTCAGAAATGTCATAATGGAGAAGTTATTACAAAAATATCATATAAATCATAGGATTGCTACTACTTACCATCCTCAGACAAGTGGTTTGGCTGAATTATCCAATAGAAAAATTAAAAGAATAATGAAAAATCTTTAAATCCAACAAAAATGGATTGGTCAGTCAAACTTGACTATGCTTTGTGGGCTTATAGGACTGCATATAGAACTCCTATAGGAATGTCCCCATATAGGCTAATATTTCGGAAAGCTTGTCACTTACTAGTTAAACTTGAGCATAAAACATATTGTGAGACTCATATTTGGGAAAGCTTATCACTTACCAGTTGAACTTGAGCATAAAGCATATTGGACATAGGCTAATATTTGGGAAACTTGTCACTTACCAGTTGAACTTGAGCATAAGGCATATGGGCAATTAAAGAGTTCATTTATAATTTGAAAGATGCTGGTGAGAAAAGATTATTGCAATTAAATGAACTTGAAGAGATAAAGGATGCTGGTGAGAAAAGATTATTGCAATTAAATGAGCTTGAAGAGATAATGAATGAATCTTATGAGAGTGCTAAGATTTACAAAGAAAAGATAAAAATGTGGAAAAGATTATTGCAATTAAATGAGCTTGAAGAGATAAGGAATGAATCTTATGAAAGTGTTAATATTTATAAAGAAAAGATGAAGAAGTAACATGATCAAAGGATTCTTAGTAAAAATTTTCAGCCAGGGCAACAATTTTTCCTATATAATGCAAGGTTAAAATTATTTCCAGGAAAACTTAAGTTCAGGTGGATGGGACCATTTGTTGTGATGAAAGTTTATCCTTACAGAGCTGTTGATATTAAAGATCCTAAGACTGATAAAGTGTTTAACGTGAATTGTCATAGATTGAAACCTTATTTTATAGAGGATTAGAATAAATTTAGTGAAGGAATGATGTTGGGTCAATCAAAATAAGCACTGGTTACACGGGCTGATGACGTTAAACCAAGCGCTTTGTGGGAGACAAGCCATAGTTATCAGTGTGTTTTGCTTTGATTATCATTTGTGTGTGATTAAGAAAAAATAGGGTAGTATTTTTCAGCTATTATGCGTTAGTATTGATTTTAAGACTTAATTTAGTCATCTAGACATGTTAGAATGAGAAATTGGACGATAAGTTGACTGGTACAAAAATGTGCACTGGCGCTTAAGCGCGGCAGTTAAAAACACATGTGCGAAATTAAGATTTTAGAAGGTTTAACTGTCAATTAGTTAGTAAAAATGTGCCAAGGCAGTTCCTAGACATGCCTAGAAGTTATTTGAAGGATTTAGGCCTATAAATAGAAGGTTTAATGAAGGAATTTCACCCCAGATCATTTTTAGCCCTAAAAGTCTAAGAGAAAAAGAGATTTAGAGAAAATGTCTTCATGGTAGATGGATTTGAAGAAGAAAGAATAGACCATGAGGAGGAGATTCATTAGTCAAAGTGCGCAAGAGATGTATAACAGTTTCTTAGCCGTTAGTATTGAAGGAATATCGGAAAAGATCAACAAAATTGAGACTACCATGGCTTTACTTGATAACAAGGTAATTGAGATTCATGCACATCTTGAGCATATTGGATGATAATTGAAAATGCAATTTAGTCATACTAGTTATATAGAGGAAGCGAATAAGGAGATGTTTCTTAAGCAGAAATGGATTGAAGAGGATAGTATCAGAGCAAGTCACCACCGTCTGTTTTATTAACTTTATATTCCAAATGCCCCAGAAGAGACTAATGAAAGACCGGAGTTTGTCCCATCAAATGAAGAGTGAAATTAAGTTCTTTGTTTGAGTTTGTTTGTTTGGAGTAGTTGTGTTTGTATGTTAGTGTTTGTTTTTAGTGTTTATGACTTTTTATGAGTTTAATTGTGTATATTTGTTACATGTTTATATTTAGAAAATTTTCTCATCCGAGACTATTTGAAGTGAGAATTAAGTGTTATATGTAATTGTTATTGTTTGTGAATGAATATATATGTTTGTTTGCATGAAAATTTGTGTTATTTTTAGCCTCGAATTGAATTGAGTTATAAAGAGAATTTTGAGAGAGAGGAGAGTTATAGGAGATGAAAATAGTCATTTAAGTGTTATAGACCATTTAGGAGGGCTATACTTAGGCAAATAGTGCATTTTACTTAAATTTAAAAATCTCAAAAAAAATCATGCACTGGCGCTTAAGCGCCACATATCGCGCTTAAGCGCAAGCTAACCCGAGAGGCAGGCGCATAAGCACCACTTATCCGCGCTTAAGCGTCGGTTCACGAAAACGGGTTCGCGAATGGTTAAAAGTGAAAATTTGAGCTGAAAATCACCATTTTTATCCTCCCGTCACCTTGAACCTCTCAAAATTGTGATTTTGGAGATCTAGGGCAAGCCATTAAGTAGAGATTTCTTGGTGGAATCAAGAAAAATTTGCTAGATTCAAATTTATTAAGCTAAGAGCTTTACTTCTATGCAAAAATTTTGGATTTTCACCATGTTTTTTTAGTACATTTGGAGAAATTCAATAATTCACTATTCATGGTGAAAAATGAGGAAAAATCTACAAAAATTGCATATGAAGTGTAGTTTAAGCTTTTGGAAGTTTAGTTTAGTAGTTTGGACTTGATTTTTGAAATTATTTTTGGAATTTTATAAATTTGTAGAATGGCACTAAGAATGAAGAGGAGTAAAAAAAAGAGCTCTTTTGATTAGAGCAAGTTTGTTAGTTCGAAGGCTCAAGATAGGTACATTGATGCATTGCAATCACAAAAACTTATCCAGGAGCGTTGTTTTAAGAATCCAGGTGGATCTATGGAAGATCTAATTGTTCACTGATAGTGGGAACGATTCTGTTGTTTTTCTACTGTTGCGGTTATTTCTTTTGTTAGGGAGTTTTATGCTAACCTCCCTGAGGTTGAAGAAGATAGAGTCATGGTTCAAGGAAAGTTGGTACCTTTTTCACCTGAGGTAATCAATTTGTTCTACCATTTGCCACCGGATACTTTATGTTTTTTAGCAAATTATAGTTCGACTAAGACGAAGCTAGATGAGATTATTTCTTATTTGACTGATAGAAGAGGACTTTGGAAAATCACTAATGAAAGGAGAGTCAACTTCCTCATGTCAAAGTTAAGTGCACCTTCAAAAGAATGACATTATTTTATTTCTGCTCGCCTGCTACCAACAAATCATCTTAGTGAAGTTACCAGAGAGAGAGTGAAGTTACCAGAGAGAGAGCGATGTTAAATTATTGTATCTAGAAAGGAAAGCTCATCAACATTAGAGCTTTGATATATCAGACTATCATCAGTTCTACCACTATAGTTACTATTGAAGGTTTGGGATTTTCTTCCTTGATCTTTTCTTTATGTGAGCAAGCTGGAGTAAAATATGATAGCTGGAAGGAAGAACTGTTGCCTCTAAAGCCCATCACAAAGGTGAATGTGAAGACTTATTCTGAACATTCTATTTTTGGCTGGAGAGGAGGATTTCTAGGAGTTATGGAATATAGACGTCTGCTGCTTCTACCTTTGCTGCTTGTACATCTAGACCATCTACCTCACGTGCTTCTACTTCTAGAGGTGAGTCTATTGAGACTTAAGATCAATTATACAAAGGATGATGGATAATATTAATTATATCGCTGATAAGGTACAAAATTTTGAGCTTTTTGCAGATCATACTGATAGGTATAATTGGAGAAAAAGTGATTATGAAAAGAAATTTCACTCATCTTTGGAGAGCCTCATTAGAGGTAACCAAGGAGTGCAATTTCTTCCATGTCCTAGATACCCTGATTATGAGCCTGCAAAAGTTTGGGATAGCGGTGATTCAGAGGATGAGGAGTAGAACTGAGAGATTTATTTTTATGATTTTAATATGATATGAACTATGTGGTCTGGGCTTGCTACATTTGCATCTGTGTGTTGATTTGAAATATTTGATTTGTTTTTATGTTTTAAGCTTGAGACATGTATGTTTGTGTACTTGTTTAGACATTGTGATGTGTGAGATTTTTATTTTTAATTGTATAGTGATTTTGTGCTTTGTTATTACTTTAATTTAAAATGCTAGAGTAGTAAGTGTTGTTGTGTGTTTAGAACTGTGTTAGTTAGTAAGAATTGAACTTAATTCTATGTATTGTGAAAAATTGAAAATCTTACTAGTGTAGATCTTAAATTTGAAATTCAGAAATTGCTACCCTGTATTTTTCTTTTATCTTGTTAGTGTGTTTATTTTTATGTTGAGATTGTGATATTAAAGTTAGTGTGTTAATCTGTTTTGATGTTTATACCCACTACTTAGAAGTCTATCGAATCTCTACATGTTAAACTAAAATGAAAATGATAAAAAATTTTTGATCAAAAATTGATTTTGCTTTTATTTTTAGTTTTATATTTGTATACTTAGGATATAAAAATTTCTTTAAGCATGTTATTTTTAATTTTCATTCCTGCTTATATATCTACTGCTAAACTATTTAATTTGTTAAAAATTTAAGTTTGGGGGGATGAAAAATATTTTCAAAACATGAATTTTATTTGTTCTCAAATATGCTACAAGTGAATTCGATTTGAAAAAAAAATGATCATGTATATGAAGTTATATTAGAGAAGTAAAATTTGATTTTAAAAATGAGTAAGAGAATTTAATTAAATTTTTTAGTAATAAAGAAAAACTTTCAGTTAAAAGTTTTTAGTGTAGAAAATGATAAATATAGTGTAACTATCTTTCGTAAGAAAAATTGTATTTTTGAAAAAAATAAAAAAAATTAGACTTTAATTTTTAATACTTAAATTTATTTTCTTAAAAATAATTTTCAGAGCTATTATTATATTTATAAGTAAAAGATTTATATCATGACTTTGCTTTAGGGAAGGAGAAGTGAATTCAAAACCATTAAAGGTCTATCCATATATAGTAATCCTTGTCTGAAAAATAAAAAGAAAAAGAAAAAAAAAGAAAAAAAAGAAAAAGAAAAAGAATAGAAAGAAAAAAAATATAAGGGAGGAGAAGCTTGAGGATTAGTGCCTAATTAAAAATTGGTTTCACATTTGATCTTTTTAAAGTAAAAAAACTCAAGAAACTCTTAAGCTTATGGATATATTATAGTAAGTAAAATTATTCTTAATAAAAATTTTTAAGTGGAGATAATTAAAGGAATAAATTCTAAATTTGGAGAATCTACAATATTTCAAAATTAGATAGGAACTCATAATTTCATCTTTCTTAACATTAAAAACTTCTAAACTTTAATTTGGTCTCATTTACTAATTATGTTTTCTAAAATGGACTACTATATTTCTAAATTTAAATTTTAGTAACTCCTAAGGAAACTCATATACATATTATACTTATTTAGTTTTTAAAGATTGAAGTGTCACTTAAGGACAAGTAACATTTTTAAGTTCGGGAGATTTTGATACACCTAAAATACAGTGTTTTTAGACACATTTTTATACCTATTATTGAGATGTTGTGCATTAATGTAAAGTGTGTTTTTCTTTCAGGTACAAGTAAAAAGGTGAAAAATGCTAGAAGGAGTGAAAAAGGATCAAATTTGGAGCAAAGAGGACAAAATTGTGCTAAAGTGTTTTGGCACCTAAGCGCCAGATCCAGCGCTTAATCGCCGGTTAAACAGAGAATGCCGTACCTAAGCGTTAGAGGCCCCGTGCTTAAGCGTCAGAGGCAGTTGTTTGGCGGTTTTCTTCATTTGGCCAAATTTTGAAGAGGTATTTGAGGCACCTATTGGCTTTAGAGGGTGGTTATGACCACTAAGAATAAAAATATTTTTAAAAGACTTGTGAAGGAGGCATCCTTTGGAGAAAACATCAAATTTAGACACATTTTGAAGAGTTTCCAAAGCACCTTTTGGAGATTTGTAAAAGAAGAAATTTTTTACATTTAAAGTGTGTGCTTGAAGAGGGAGAGAGTGTAGGAGTCCTGAGAAGAAGATCCTGGAGAATCTTGTGGAGAGATTCAGAGACCACAAAATATACTTTTTCCCTTTGTTTTTAGTTTTTATTTTGAGAGTTGAGAGTGTTGTGAGAAAGAAGAGATTCAAATGAACATCAAGAGTTTAGTGGAGGATTTGAGATAAGTTTTTATCTTTCGTTTTAAACTACTTTTGGTTTTAATCGAGACTTCTTGTTGGTTTACCAATGATTTCTACTTTTAAACTAAAGTGTGATTTTTTTTTATCAATGAATTCTGAGTAGTTTTCTTTATCATTCTCCTTAAAATGATAAGTAATTAAAATTTGGATGGAAGTTTTGGAGAGTATTGATCTTTAATGCTGGAAGAAGTTGTGATGATTTAAATCCATGAACTTCATTTACTTCTTGATTTGGCAAATCGAGATGTTAAAATTTGTTGTAAGAACATGTAAGATCCGCGCTTATATTGTCTCAGTCAACAATTGGAAAGAATTACATGAGGTTGTATGAATAAAAATTTAATTTATATGATTTAGTGCAAATAAATAGGGAAATAATCATTGAAAAGTGTAGAGTTAGAGGACCTTGATTTATTGTTTTAGGTTCTGATACGAGATCTTAGCCCTTAGGTGGAGGGAGTCGAGGGAACTCTAGAGTGAGAGCTGGTATCTTCCCTGCCTAGCCAGTCTTCAGAACTATCCAAACTTTAAATTAGTCAATGTTCTTTATAACATATCTAGTAAGGGTAAAGAATATAATTGCTCCTACTTGACACAACACAATTTGCATACTTCCACAATAGAATTCCTATAATTATTACTGATTAATGATAAGGAGAAAGATATTTTTCAAATTAAGTATTTTTCTTTTACATAAACTCAAGTTATCTTTTTAAATTGTCACTGTTCTGTTAATATATCAAAAATACCAAAAAAATTTGAATTTTAATACAACAAAAATATTCTTTGTTTAAGTAATTATATTTTTAGAATAGAAAGTTGATGTTCAAAAGTGCATATTGCGTATTCTCCTTGTGGGTTCAATATTCAGGTCTTAATAAAAAAGTCCTATATTACTTGATGATGATATGCATACTTGCGTAATATCCTAGGATTCCAAGGTTATCGTTTGTCACGACCTAAATCCTCACATCTTCCAGGCTATTTGTGTGATCATTTCACATGAATGTAAGCCCTAACTAATAAAATTGGCAGGATGAAATACCTAAATATTTCTCCTCAAAATTAAAGCAAAAAATTAGGATAGCTTGGGAAGTCACGGAGGTTCTCCTCTGAATCCATGACATTNTAAATTTCTAAATTATTAAAATTTGGAAGTTTATTAAAATTAAATGATCCTGGACTCAGGGGTATAACTTTTAAAGTCAATAATTAATCAATTTAATACTCATATCTTGATTTTCAAATAAAATCCAAATTATGAATCAAGACCACCTAAGATTTAACCCTTTTTCAAAACTAATTAAGATACTCACCTAGGTCTTAAGGGTTTAATAGTGATTTAGGCTAAATAAAAAATTGATTAAACAAGGATTAAAGAAATAAACATAATTAAATAAAACATCCTTGAAACACCACTAAGCCCGATTAGATTTAAAATTTTGGCTAAGTGTTCAAATTACACTAGCCCCTTTAAGGGTCTTCACCCACATAATTCTTAAATTGAATCACAAGTGATAATTACCCAATTCTTAACCCTTTAAGGGTCATCACCCACATAATTTTCAAATTGAATGACAAATGATAATTACCCCTTTCTTAGGGATAATTAGGGTTCACTGAGCATTAAGGGTATTTACAGGATGAACCATTAAGCAACATAATAAGTTTAAATGAATTCAAAGTTTTTCACTATTAGTGAGGAGGGGAGGCATGGACCTACTTCCCCCTCCTAACTTGTTGGATACCTCAGAGGCCTATTAAACTTAAAATACTTTGCTTGATGAAATCATCCTTAATTAAACTCCTAAGGACCCGCAAAGATATGACACAGGGTTAGGAAAATTACCAAAATTATACCTTTCCTGCTCTTCATAAACTGCCTTAACATGCATTTTAAGTTGCAGGTGGTTGAATGAGAAGACTCGCCAGGTACACTTTTACAGTTTTCAGCGTTGTCTTTCTTGTACTTTCATACTGCACTTTTATACCTATAATTTTGCATGCTAAACAATGACGACACCCTGCATGAAAACTAAAACTATCAGGATAGCCACATAACCATACCCAAAACCTAAACTAACCGGTGTCATCCTAATCAACTTTAACATGCCCCCATAAAATTTAAAGAACTTCAACCATAAGGCCACCTGATTTGACATAACTTTAATATGCCCTCTATAAAATTTAAAGAACTTCAACCATAAGGCCACCTGATTTGATATTATAACAATGCCCTCATAAAATTTAAAAAACTTCAACCATAGGGCCACCTGATTTGACATTATAACTTGACATGCTAGATAACTCAAATTTTCATGGCAAGGAGCTTGGAGCTAGCATGGTGGGCAGCACGGCCATCTTCAACAGCAAAACCTATTTTCCCTAGCTAAACCAATCTTCCTTCCTTAGACTTAAACAACAAAGCTATAGGACTTTGAGGTTGCTTGTTTATGCAACGCAAATCATCACCTTATCTTTAGGCCTTTGTATAGCCCTCCTATGTAATATAAGCCCTAACTCCTCTTAGGATTTCGAGGTTGTCGTTGGTCACGACCTAAATCCTCACATCTTCCAGGCTATTTGTGTGATCATTTCACACGAATGTAAGCCCTAACTAATAAAAGTGGCAGGATGAAACACCTAAATAATTCTCCTCAAAACTAAAGCCAAACATTAGGATAGCTTGGGAAGTCACCGGGGTTCTCCTCTGGATCCATGACATCCCCTAGTTCCTCCTCCTTTGGATTCCACAACAAAATGTTCTAAATTTGAACCAATCCCCTTTCACACCTCTATGTCCGAATTTGTTGAAGATCCCTACCANAACTGAAGCCAAACATTAGGATAGCTTGGGAAGTCACTGAGGTTCTCCTCTGGATCCATGACATCCTCTAGTCCTTCTTCCTTTGTATTCTACAATAAAAAAATGTTCCAAATTTGAACCATNACCTGCTTCCTCCTCCTAACTTGTTGGATACCTCACAGGTCTATTAAACTTAATATACTTTGCTCAATGAAACCATCATTAATTAAACTTCTAAGGACCCGCCAAGAAATGACATAGGGTTAGGAAAATTATCAGAAGTTTACTTTTCCTGCTCTTCATAAATGCCCTCACATGCATTTTTAAGTTTCAGGTGGTGGAACGAGAAAACTCATTAGGTATGCTTTTACAGTTTATAGTATTGTCTTTCTTCTGCCTTTTCCTTACATGTTTTATGCTTGCATTTACCTACATGTATGAAAATAAATAAACTTACATATTAACTATAACCATAACCAGAAACCAAAATTAAAATCAACCAAGATAAAACTCACCACCACAACATTAACAATATAAAACAACTCAAACTTTAATCACAAACATCACACAAAACCTCAACTTCAACTAAATTAAGATGTCTTTATCGGATGATTGGGAATCCCTTGGAGGAGGTAACCTACGGCTGGTAACGAGGCTTCCCACAGTTTAAATGAAATTATGAAATCATTAAGTAACCTACGGTTGCTAACGAGACTTCCCACGGTTTAAATGAAATTATGGAACTCATTAAGATGGGTTTAGTAAGTTCATTTGGACTAAGTGAATCCAATAGAAAATAGTGGTGCCGGAATGAGGGAGTAACCTACGGTTGCTAACGAGGCTTCCCACGATTTAAATGAAATTATGGAACTCATTAAGATTGCTTAGTAAGTTCATTTGGACTAAGTGAATCCAATAGAAAATAGTGGTGCCAGAACAAGGGAACTGTATGATCCTAACCGGTGTTTCTCTAATCAGCTTTAACATGCACTCATAAAATTTAAAGAACTTCAACCATAAGGTCACCTGATTTGACATTATAACTTGACACACTAGAAAACTCAAACTCGTCACGACAATGAGCTTGAGACTAGCGTGGTGGGCAACACGGTCATCTTCAACAGCAAAACCTGTCTTCCCCAGCTAAACTAATCTTCCTTCCTTAGAATTAAACAATAAAGCCATAGGACTTCGAGGTTGCTTGCTTATGTAATGTAAATCCTCACCTTATCTTTAGGCCTTTGTATAACCCTGCTATATGATATAAGCCCTAACTCGTCTTAGGATTCCGAGGTTTTCGTTTGCCACGACCTAAATCCTCACATCTTCCAGGCTATTTGCGTGATCGTTTCACACGAATGTAAGCCCTAACTAATAAAATTGGCAGGATGAAATACTTAAATTTTTCTCCTCAAAATTGAAGCCAAACATAGGGTAGACTGGGAAGCCACTGAGGATCTCCTCTGGATCTGTGGATCCCCTAGTTCTTCTTCCTTTGGATTCTACAATAAAATGTTCCAAATTTGAACCAATCCCCATTCACCCCTAGTTCTTCTTCCTTTGGATTCTACAATAAAATGTTCCAAATTTGAACCAATCCCCTTCCACACCTCTACCCTAGTTCTTCCTCCTTTGGACTCTACAATAAAATGTTCCAAATTTGAACCAATCCCCTTTCCCACCTCTACGTCTGATCTCATTGAAGNAAATTGCCAGGATGAAACATCTAAATATTTCTCCTCAAAATTGAAGCCAAACATTAGGATAGCTTGGGAAGTGACCGAGGTTCTCCTCTAGATCCATGACATCCCCTAGTCCTTCTTCCTTTGGATTCTAAAATAANGATGAAACACCTAAATATTTCTCCTCAAAACTGAAGCCAAATATTATGATAGCTTGGGAAGTCACCGAGGTTCTCCTATGGATCCATGACATCTCCTAGTTCTTCCTCCTTTGAATTCTACAACAAAATGTTTCAAATTTAAACCAATCCNATAGCTTGGGAAGTCACTGAGGTTCTCCTCTGGATCCATGACATCCCCTAGTCCTTCTTCCTTTGGATTCTAGAATAAAAAATAATGTTCCAAATTTGAACCAATCCCCTTGCACACCTCTATGTCTGGTTTCGTTGAAGAGTCTTACCCTTTGAAATTCCTTGAAGATAATATTTCTTGATTTTTATCGAGAGTTTTCTTAGGTGGCTTTGGTCATTTAAGATGTAATTAACTATAGGGGCTTGCCCTTATAGGAAGCATGTCTGAACCCAGCTTAATATAAACCGATTTAATCATTTATATTAAATAGGGGAACTTGTCGGCAAATACAAAGGTTTCGCAGACCAAACGGACGCCAATAGGGGCTTGCCCTTATAGGAAGGATGTCCGAACCCAGCTTAATATAAACCCTATTTAATTCCTATATTAAATAGGGGAATTTGTCGGCAAATACAAAGGTTTCGCAGACCAAACGGACGTCATATATTCCTTAGTTTATTTGATTGAGCCTCATCCCTAAGTCTTGTGTTTTCCTTCGGGATAGATACAAGATTTGAGGTACAGTGCTCTTTCATTTTTTTAAACTATGAAAAATTTGGGGTCAGTTCGATTTCATACTTCAACGTCCTTCCGAAGCGGGCAACGGGATTTCAATTCCGGCGACCGACAGCTTCTTACGGGCAACACTCCCTTAAACCAAACCCACAAAAATAGCGCCGACAGANTTACCCTTCTTCTGTTAGCATACTTTACCCATTTCTACCTTGGGAAGGTACAGCTAACTCCTTGGACTTCAAGACTGGCTGTTCAACCATCTTTGAACAGAGGGGTTCAGAAGTCCATTAAGGACTCTTTAAATTTTCATGTGGGGTCAGACCCCCAATAGGTGTGTTGGTGGATTAACTTCACCTGGGCATNTCATACTTTCCTTAGTTTATTTGATCGAGCCTCATCCTCAATTCTTGTGTTTATCCTTTGAGATAGATACAAGATTTGAAGTACAGTGCTCTTTCATTTTAAACTATGAAAAATATGGGGTCATTTTGATTTCATACTTCAATGTCCTTCTAAAGCGGGCGACCGGATTTCGATTCCAGTGACCGACAGCTTCTTACGGGCAACCCCACAAACCAATCCTAAATATCGCCGAGACTCTTCCACTTGAGTATTCAGTGTGTTGAATCCTTGATTCACGAACCCTCTTTTCTTGATTAGCTTCTTATTTACAAGAACTTGATCATGTAACTTCTACGCATCAAAACTGACAAACTTTCTTCGGTTGAAAATTCTAAATCTCACAGAATTTTTAGATTGGGAAGCCATAGGAATTGAAAACTAGCGATTCTTCCCTCATTTTTTCCCCTAAAATGGACTTTGGAATCAGTTTCTGGGAGTTATAAGGAGAAGAACCCACTAAAAATCTCCTTTTGAAATGTTGTAAGTCATTTTCATCACCGCGACGCTTTAGGTACAAACTCTGGTGCTTCAAGCTCCAGCTCTCTAGAATGTGGCGCTTTAAGTGCTAATTTATCATATCAATCACCAGTTCCACAAAATTTACCATTCTGCTTTCGATCCAATAAATTCTCAAATCTTCCATAAAATTAGGTAAATGAAGATGTTTTGAAATATTTTCTTAATGTCAACTTTCTCAATTACACGGAGTTTATAAATAAATGTTAAATATTTTGAACAAAACATATAAGTAAAATAAACAAAGATAAATATAGGTTGCCTCCCACAAAGCGCTTGGTTTAATGTCATGAGCTCGACTTTCACAGTCTTTATTTTGGGTTACCTAACATTATAATATCTTTAAAAATTGGTCTTTGACCATCAAAATTAGGTTTCAATTTGTGCCCATTCACTTTAAATATCCTTCCAATCTTGGGATTTTTAATATTAACAGCTTCATAGATATAGACTTTTACAATTTTGAATGGCCCTTTCTACCTAGACTTCAATTTTCTAGGAAATTATTTTAGTCTTATATTGTATAAGAAAACTTCTTGTCCAGGCTTAAACTCTTTTTTTTATTATCTTTTCCATCATTCCATTCTTTCATTCTTTCTTTATAAATTCAAGCATTATCGTAAGATTCATTCTTAATTTCTTCAAGTTCATTCAATTGTAATAATCTTTTCTCACTAGCATCTTTCAAATTGAAATTGAATTCCTTAATGACCCAATAAGCTTTATGCTCCAGTAATACTGGTATTTGACAAGTTTTCCCAAAAATTAATCCACAAGGGGACATTCTTATAGGTGTCATATAAGCTGTCTTGTATGCCCACAATGCAGAATATAACTTAACAAACCAATCCATTTTAATAGGATTCAATCTTTTCTCCAAAATTCTTTTAATTTCACGATTAGATACTTCTATCAAACCACTAGTCTCAGATGATAAGCAGTTGCAATTTTATGCGTTATATCATTGTTTTCCACCAATCTTGCAATTGTTGCATTCCTAAAATGAGATCCTCCATTGTTTTCCACTCTCAGCATNTATAGGAAGCATGTCTGAACCCAGCTTAATATAAACCCTATTTAATCTTTTATATTAAATAGGGGAACCTGTCGGCAAATATAAAGGTTTCGCAGATCAAACGGACGTCAANTGGTCATTTAAGATGTAATTAACTATATGGGCTTGCCCTTATAGGAAGCATGTCCGAACCCAGCTTAATATAGACCCTATCTAATCCTTTATATTAAATAGGGGAACTTGTCAGCAAATATNCTTATAGGAAGCATGTCCGAACCCAGCTTAATATAAACCCTATTTAATCCTTTATATTAAATAAGGGAATTTATCAGCAAATACAAAGGTTTTGCAGACCAAACAGNCTATTTAATTCTTTATATTAAATAGAGGAACTTGTCGGCAAATATAAAGGTTTCACAGACCAAATAGATGTCTTACTTTTCTTAGTTTATTTGATCGAGCCTTATCCTCAAGTCTTATGTTTATCCTTCGGGATAGATACAGGATTTGAGGTACAGTGCTTTTTCATTTTAAATTATTAAAAATATGGGGTCAGTTTGATTTCATACTTCAACGTCCTTCCGAAGCGGGCGACGAGATTTCGATTCTAGCGACCAACAGCTTCTTACGGGCAACTCCCCTCCAACCCCAAAATATCGCCGACAATACCATAAGTTATGTTAAAATAATTTTTGAAAATACAATTTACTTAGTACAAAAAAGGTTTAGTTTTAAAAATTTTTTCTCCCTTCCCCCAAATTTAAATTTTTAATTAGTTTAAAGCAGTACAGTTTATAATAAGCATGAACAAAGAGAAATAAAATTTAAAAGTTCTAAGCAGGAGAACAATATAGGTACAATTAATAAAAGCACATGTTGAGTAGTGGACAATCTAAGTCACAACATGCATATCATGAAAATTTGCAATGTAAAAGACAACTCTAACTCACAAGAAAACTAATTAAGCAAGAGCAAAAATAGCATTACGAATAAAAGTATGTAGAGCAATAAAACTTACATCTACAGTCCATAATGAGAACGATCTAAAAACATAACCACTACATAATATTAAATAAAGTCTAATCCCCTTCCTTTGCATCATCATCATCAAAATCAAAGGGGATATCTTCGTCCATAGACTTGCGACTCTCATAAGGTGTAAATCGAGGGCATGTAAGAAATTTAACTGACTGATCTCCCTTTATGAATTTCACTAATGCCCCATCCAAATCTGCATCATAATCACTCTTCCTCCAAACATAATCTGCCATATGATCAAATATATCCTCCATATCTTGCATACGACACTACATCAAAAACATATCATTATGTTGCTCCAAATATCTTTCACTCAATATATACCAGAAACCAGACGGAGGCTTAGCAACATTGGAGGTAGAAAGTCTTGAAGTAGAAGTAGAAGGTGCATCGGGAACTCTACCTCTAGGTCATCCATACACATCTACATTAGCCTTCTCAATAGGCTTGAGTGGCTTTAACTATTCCTCTCAATGTTCAAAGGAAATAATAAATATTAAAGATGGAAAACCAAGACCTGGCGTAGTACTAGCTCTCGTAGAAGAACTAATAGCCTCATAAATAGGAGAGTCAACATCTATAGGTTTCATCTCTTGAATGTAGTAGTTTAATATGGTTCTTTCTCTTGTTACTTTACTTAAATAATTTGAAGGAAGGAGGCGAGCAAAAATGAAGTTGTGTCAGGTCTTTGAAGCGGCATTGAGCATGGAAGAAGAAAAGTTTTTCTTATGATCATTCCAAATCTTCCAGGCTTCATGTCCATCAGTCAAATATGTAGAAATTTGGTCTAACTCTGCTTCGGAAGGTGTATACAATTAATAGAAACAGTCAATAACAGGTGGAAAAACATATACCACATTAATCCTTTTAAAAGTGAACTCTACTCCTCTTCTCCAAACAAAGATCTCGACATCAGCTACTTCAGGTAAGTTAGCATAAAATTTTCGCACAACAACAACGACAACAACACTAGTAAAATAATAAAAGCTTTCCTGTTGACGAGCCAAAAATATGTTCTCAATAGCTTCACATGGTCTGTAGAAATTTCACTCTGTAATAAACTTTCTTGATGATGCAAATTTGTTGTAGCAAATTTGTGCTTTAAAATTCACAAATTTGGTATTGTCAAAAGTTTCTTTTCCTTTTTCCCGATTTTGTCTTAGGAGCCATATGAAAATTTGAAGAAAATTTTCAATAAATTTTAAAATTAAGATAAATGGCTTCCTACAAGCTTTTTCAAGCTAACGAGGCTTAAATCCATGGATTTTTCACCACCTAATAAAATATTTTTTGTAAATTTTGAACTTCACTAAATGTATGAAAAATTCATGGTGAAATCACAAAATAACTATGCCAAAATGTAGATATAACCTTGAGAAGATGAAATCTGGTGGTTTTGAGCCAAGGAACTTGAAAATTGGACCTCTTAGAAGCACCTTAGGTTAGGTTTTCACGAAAAGAGGAAGAAGATGGAGCTTGGGCATCAACAATTGTGTGGGTTTCGTTTACTATGCAAAATTTTCAAATTTCAGCAGGTTCAGTTGATTCGGTGCCTAAGCGCCAAGCTATGCAGATGGTATGGAGATTAGGAGCCAGTCCCAAAATTTTTCTTTTCATGCAGTGTAAGTGTAACACAGCAAAACAAAAGCCTTTAAACCAAAATTTCACATTAACTTAATATCACACCTCATGTTCATCATCTCCCCAACATCTTTTATCTTCCAATTATAATTAATATTTCGAGATTAATTCACCATTCTAACACATGTTTTACACAATCATCACTTTATTATAAACCATCAAATGACAGTACAACAAATACAATAAACACAATAAAGCAGTACTACACAAGCAAACCAACACACAATTAAATACTAGATAAAGTAGCACACATCACAACTATTACTAAAGCAAACATGACTAATCAAACACAAAATATTCCTTCTGAACTTCAATGATTGTTGACTGAAATTTCATCCCCAATATTAAATGTTGAAAAGTTATGATCAAAGACTTGAAAGAAAGAGGCACGAGGGAAATCCATAGCCATCTTCTCATCAATCTAGTTATGTTGCAATACATAGTTACCTGATAATCCTGATAACATGCCATGTGATTGCATTGAAGCTTCATCTGCCACTCCAAATGCTCATATTGATGATACATCTCATGCAACTTGTTTTGTAGAAATGAAAGCTTCTCTATAGTTTTTCCCAACTTGCTAGTCATCCTCTTTAAATTCACTGCCAAGAACCCATTGAAATAAGTTTAAGCATCTTGATGCACAAACTTATCTCTAATTTCCTTTCCATTGTTGTTACTCTTGATGGAAGCAAGTAAATGAAGGCAAGATCTCAAATACCCTATAAATTCCTTCTCTTAGGCCTAATTTTCAAAGTTCTAATGATTGGGGACAAAGATTGGAAAGTTTAGAAAGGAAGAAGTGGGAAAAACTACTTGGGGTGGTTTTCTCCACGTCCAGAAATTGTGGCGACGTTTAGGCGCCTATGCACCGGTTTCACTGGGCTCTAGCGCTTAGGCACCAGTTAAGGCGCCTAGGAGCCAATGCCTTAGTGAACAACGTTTCGCCTATCGTTAAATTTTTCAAGTTCCAATCATGTTTACATCCTTATATGGTGTTTTAAGAATGCTACTTTAGTAATAAAAAGTCACAATACAATATCAATAACAAACACAAATCAAACCACACAAATAGATTATGTGGGTTACCTCCCACAAAGCGCTTGGTTTAACATCGTCAGCTGATGTGGGTAGATTTAGTGAATAAATTTTGCAAATATTTTTCAAGTTTACAAAATGCACATGCAGATAAAATAATAAATATGCAATATAATCCCAATAAAAATATCTTTTCTGAAAATAGTTTATCATTAAAACTCTTTTTAAACTGCCAAATCTCGTTTAAAATCAACGCAAGTATACATATCACTCAAGTAATAAAAGGCTATAAAGGAGTCATAGATATCGATCCCATAGGGAAGTTGAAAAAACCTATAAGTAAATTCTTAAAATTATTTTATAATTTTAAAATACAAAAAAAGGTTAAGTGTGAAGTTTGAATATTAACTACTAAAGTGAATGCTATATAAAATGCAGTTGAAAGACAAAGTTAACTAACTAAAAATAAAACTTTCAAAAGTAAAATTACAAAAATTAGATAAATTTTTTGTTGCAGAAGATTCAAATTTAAGAAAGCATTATTCCTCTTTACAATGAGTATATGGATTGTGAAGGATATATAAAAACTGTTTTGTGCCAATTAGGAGCAATCCTATTCTTTACCCTCTTCTAAGTGTTATAAAGAACATTGACTAATCTAGAGTTTGGTCCCCAATTATGTGGTTTGGCTAGGATGATACTGATACACTTAAAATATATAGTGTTTTTAGACACATTTTTATACCATTTTTTTAGATATTGCACTTTAATGGAAGATATTTTTGTGTTTTCTTTCAGGTATAGGTAAAAAAGTGAAAAATGCTTAAAGGAGTGAAAAAGAATAAAATTTAGAGAAAGTATGTGAAAAATGTGCAAAAGTGTTTTGGTTCCTAAATGTCAGGTCAGGCGCTTGTGCTCCGGGTAAAGAGAGAAGGTCGCGCCTAAGCGCTAGAGACCCTGCGCTTAAGTGCCAGTGGCAGTTATTGGACGAGTAAATTTGGTTTTTGTGAATTTTGAAGAGGTTTTTGAGGCAACTATTAGCTTAATAGGTGGTTAAAACCACCATGGACAAAAATTATTGCGAAAGGATTCATCTGTTAGGGAAACACATCGAATCAAGACACATTTTGAAGAGATACCAATGCACCTTTTGGAGAATTATAAAAGAAAGAAGATTGGGACTTTGAAAGGGGTCCTGAAAGTTCTGGAAAAGTTTTGAAAGTTCAAAAAATTCAGAGTTAGTCGGTGAGATTTTTCAGACACTGCATATTTACCATTTTTTTATTTTAGTTTTATATTGAGAGTGTTGTAAAAGAGAAGAGATTCAAAAAAACTTCAAGAGTTTGTTGGAGGACTTGAGATACATTTTTATCTATTGTTTTAGACTACTTTTGGTTTTAATTGAGACTTGTTGGTTTGACAATGATTTCTACTTTTAAACTGAAGTGTGGTTTTTATTTTCTTCATAGATTCTCNACTTTGGTCATTTAAGATGTAATTAACTATAGGGGCTTGCCCTTATAGGAAGCATGTCCGAACCTAGCTTAAAATAAATCCTATTTAATCTTTTATATTAAATAGGAGAACTTGTCGTCAAATATAAAGGTTTCGCAGACTAGACGGATGCCATATTTTTTTAGTTTATTTGATCAAGTCTCATCCTCAAGTCTTGTGTTTATCCTTTGGGATAGATATAGGGTTTGAGGTAAAGCGCTCTTTCATTTAAACTATGAAAAATATGGGATTCATTTTATTTTATACTTTTCTAAACTTCAACGTCCTTCCAAAGCAGGTGACGGGATTTCAATTCCGGTGACCGACAGCGTCTTACAGGCAACTCCCCACCAACCCTAAAATAGCGCCGACAGCTACTAGTGACTCCACTGGGGACAAGCTTTACTCTCCATTCAAATCAAGAAATATTATTTTCACACATTGGTAATATGTCCATGTCCCTCTTGGACCAAATTACCCTTATTCTGTTGGCATACTTTACCCTTTTCTGTCTTGGGAAGGTACAGCCAACTCCTTCGACTTCAAGACTAGTTGTTCAACCATCTTTAAACAGAGGGGTTCATTAAATCATTAAGGACTCTTTAAATTTTCCTGTGGTATTGGACCCTCAATAGGTGTGTCAGTGGACTAATTCCACCTGGGCATTTTCTGCCACTAAATAGATCCTGCACTGGGTCTTAAAATATTTCTCATCTCCCTTCCGAATTTGATTTGCTATTCCGCAAATTAAACCAAATTGTGTTGTGTTGCGCGCACTTTGAAATTTTCTTACATAAAATAAACTTTTACACCTTTAATTTTTCTTAAACAAGATTTTAAAATACCCGTAAATTAAGACTCGCCCGGTCTACAGATCAACCTCTACTTTCAGTGCTTGCACTAAAAATTACGAGGTTTTGACCACATAGCTAACCCTGAAAACTTTCTGTTTTAAAGCACACTGCAATGGTTTACCCAAAGCTGACATTTTTCTGCATCCTGCCAACGGATCGTAGCGCTTGTAACCTCGCTCCCACAATCAAATTCGGAGCTAGATTTGAAAATCTCGAGGTCATCCACAGGAAAGCCCCATTCGTGGTAATGAAGATCATCGCTCCAAAAATACAGGAGCTGTCTGCAAAATTCAACCTGAACTGCCTTCAAGACTTCCCTGCCTGCAAGAGGGCTAAAGCTACTGCCGTTGTGGCACCCGTCAAACCCACTAGCCCCGTTGCTGCTAAAGAGAAAGAAGTGATGATTGTTGAGGATCCGACTGAGGGATTAACTGTCCCACCACCCATGTTTGAAATCGAATCAAGTTCAAAGACTGTACCGCTGACCCGAAGTAAAAGGAGGAACCGTAACAGAAAAGTTCGGAGGGCCATCAATGCCCAAGCTTTTGAGAAGACGCCCATTGAGGAGGAGCCTCATCAAGTTGAAGAAGTATTACTAGAAATTTATCCACTCTTGCGAAGAAGTAGATTCCATCCTCTAACAGATACTGAGGGATATGAGAGTATCCGAAGGATCAATGCCGCATTACTGTCACTTCATGGATATGGTGAGGAGAGGAAGAAGTTCACTCCTATCACTCGAGTTAGTGCAGTTTTCAGAAGGCTTGCTACCATAGAAGGATGTTCAGTTAGTGAGTTACTTAAGAGAGTGGGAGATGAAACTTCTCCTTGCTTAAAGAAGGAAAGTTTGAAGGGTGTTAAATCTGCCAGACAGTCCCACAAGTTAGCTGGAGTGCCACCTACTCGCATCCCCGTTTGGTTCTGTTTAGGAAACATAATTGATACCGTAGTGGTTACTACTGATTATACTGCCACCAAGACCGCTGATTGTCAACCGGTTAAGTCGAGACTAGATCTAAAGATCTTACCCATCACCCGTTATGAAGATATTTCTACAATCTCAAAGGTAAAAACGAGATGCTTACCTGGCATTGTAGCTGGTCTACACCACAGTGAGCATGCTTTACCTTGACATACTGATGTTTCTACTAAGATGCTCCGTCCTGAGACATCATCGTCGAAAAAGAAAAAGGTATGGGTACCCAAGGTCGCTGCACCGATGCAGTTTAGTGAGCCTGCAGGACAAGAAATGAAACCAGGATCTGAAATATCTGACATCGTCGTGACAATAGCCAGCGAGATGGAGGAACAAGTAGAGGACGTCCATCAGGGTCCTCCAGATCTTAAAGCAATCAAAAAATCGATAATTGAAGAAAAGGTTGAGAAACTCAGGATTGAAATTTCTGAGTTAGCTTGAGAACACGGAGTTTCCGTCGATAGCGACAATGAAGATTTAGATTACAACGATTACCTAGAGGATGATTTCAAGGATGTCCATGTGATTGAAAGCAGAGTCACCACATTTGAGCGCGAGGCTCAACCTCAGACCAAAGAGAACACCGTAGATGAGCTACGTAGGGCTATCCTCGTAAGAGATGAGCAGGTTAGTCTACTAGAGAAAATAATAGAAGAGATTACTGTAGCTATGCCGCCATGGCCATCATTCAGGGGCAATCACAAGCGCCACAATTTGCTTCTCCAGAAATTAATCAACCATAAATCATACACATTATAGACAAAAGAAGAGAAGCTACTTCAACAAACAAAGATGAGCAACCAAAGAAAGATTCTCCATCAAGTGCCATACCAGAAAAGGAGTTCAAGCAAATGGTTGAACAAGTGCGGGACGCCTTAGCCCAATCCAAGGGCAGTGCATCAATTTTGAAGGGTAGACCTTACCCAGAAGAGTTCGATGCTGTGCTTTTCCCCAAGGGTTTCGTGGTCCCAAACTTCAAATTATTTGACGGGACTGGAAATCCTAGACAGAATATAGCACATTTCTGAGCCAGCCCTGGTAACACGAAAAATAATGAAGCTCTACTCTGCCAGCAGTTCGACAACAGCTTGTCAGGAATTGCTTTTGACCGGTATGCTGACTTGCCCAACGGGTCAGTTAAATCATTTTCTGAGTAGGAACAGTTATTTGTGAAAATATTTGTCAGGGCACAACACCATGTGACTATCGGAGAGCTCATGATTGAAAAGAAAAAGTCTAGCGAAACTTTGGTAGACTATATTTTGAGGTGGAAAAACCTTAGCATGAAATGTGAACCTCAGCTACAGGAACATCATGCGATTGAAATTCTACTCAAGAGCATTCATGGGCCAGTAGCTTTCATGCTTAAGGGACTCACCATCAAATCCTTCGAGAAGCTACTCAGTAAAGCCAACAGTCTTCAAAAAGAAATAAAGCACATGGAGCCACATGAAAAGTTTAAGGTGGCCAAAGTATTTGAAAAGAAATCAGGAGTGGTGGTGACCTTGACAATGGAAAGCAGCCAATAAAGATATATGCAGAAGAACATCGCCAGTCCTCTAAGAAACATAATAATTAATACAACTAGTGGCCGCCTCAAGAAGGAACACCTCAAATAGGGGATAAAAGAATATCCCTGTTAGAGCGACAGAAAGTTGTGTATTCCTTCAAGGATGAAGCTGTACCTAAAATATTCAAGAGTCTGATGAAGAAGCCAGAATTCAAACTACCAGAGCCAAAGAAGCCCGAAGAGGTGGATAAGAAGAATGAACCAGATTATTGCCAATACCACCGGTTGCTTGGGCACAGTATAAAANCGAGAAGAACCTCAAGGAAGAGAATATAACAATCCCGAAGGAGTATTTGAGAGAACCTAAAAAAGGTTCCATGAACATGATATCAGCCGAGTCAATCTCCCCAATCGATCCGTATACTGGAATAGATGGATGGATTAAAATTAGGATGAACTCAAGAGGGTCCTTAATCACATACAGGATTCATCGAAACAAGCTTCTACGAATACCGAAGAAGGATGGAATGAAGTCTAGAGCAGATCATCTAAGAAGATACTGAACAAGATCCAGTCTGCATCAAAACAAGCCTCTATTCAGAGTCCACAACATACCAAGTCAGGGATGAAGATTTCCCCAGGAGATCCATCATCGTCAAGAACAAAGAACAAGAAGAAGAAAAGCGTCACTATAAAGATTGATATCAAGGGGTAGGATAGGGGTTTTCTCTACTAAATTGGTTATCTCGGATTCGAGGAAGAAAGTCCTCGAACCCTTGACTTTGTATGATTATCTTTTTGTCCCTCCGGGATCTTATGAATATAATGATTGTGATTTTGGCTACATTTTAACTTCTTATGCTGATAACGTAACTGATTATGACCAATCTAGCTTCGATCTCGACCCCCAAAATGATCCTTAAATCAAACTCAGGTTCGATGACCTTATTGTCAAGTCCAAAGAAGACATCAATAATACCACTTACGACAGTACCGATGACGAAGAGCCAACTCTTGAGCATCACGGTGCACAGCTTTCCATTAACTTAGATCTCTCTGACAAAGAGGAAAAGACACTGAAAGATTCTACAATGATATCTCAAAAAGAAGAAATCACAGAAGTAAACTTAAGGAGCGGAAAAGTGTTACCACCAAGAACAGCTCCAACAGACAAAGGAAAACAGATAATGACTCGAGAAGAGATACCCCCACCTCCACCAATCGAAGAACCACATGAGCAAGATAAAATCGGAGGATCATACAAAGTGGACTACAACGTGCTAGCTCATCATAGGAAGTTGTCGGCCCGATTAAGCATTTATGACTCTATGATCCTGTTAAAGGAGATGAGAGAGTCTCTGGTTACAGCTTTGCTTGACCCAGAAATTAGCTTAGCTCAGTTGGCCAGCACATCCTCAGATCAAGTTTGTGTGTTGAAAGAACAGCCTCGGGTAACCTTCACAAATGAAGAATTGTTGCTCGGTACCGCCGACCATAACCGTCCACTCTACATCTCTGTCAACATCGACAGATTTGAGTTATCCAGAGTTTTAGTGGATCCTGGAGCATCTCTTAACTTGATGAGCCTACAAACATTGGCCTATATGGATATTGAATCTAAAGATCTTATGGCCGATAGTATGATGTTAAAAGGATTCAACCAAAAGGGAGAAAGAGCCCTCAGATCAATTACATTACTATGAAGGTTGGAGAACTCATGACAACAGCTAAATTTCATATCATCGACGCCGAGACCTCTTTTAATGCTCTACTGGGTCGACCATCGATTTATGAGGATAATATGGTTCCATCATCTCTACAACAGTGCATTAAATATCGCAAAGATGGTCAAGAAAATTGCATCAAGGGAGATCTACAACCATTTGCAGTGCATGAAGTTGGTATCCATGAAGATGCTACCTACTACGCGCCTCCAAAGAAGATTGTCTTCTCCCTCGAGATTCTAACAAACAAAGATAAAGATTCTAAAGAATCACAAAAAAGGAGTCCATTCAACTCCGCTTCAGCAATCTTTCACCACTCCTTTACAAAGAGATGGTGAAAGGCCTTTTAGTTCGCACACCCGAGGTCGAGGTCGGGGACGTAGACGAGGAAGGATCAATTTAATTGTTGAACAGACTAGGTCAACTATCAACATTGGTGATGAAGACAGTTCTGAAGACGAGATAATGATGAGAAGACAAAAGAGACCTCAGTACGAGATATCCCTAGAAGATATAGAAAAGAATGAATATAAAACAATGTATGATCGGATAAACCACTATCTGAATACTATGAACCTTACTCTGATTCTCCCTCAAAATGTCGAGAGTTTAGAGGTTAAGAAAGTCCATACTGTTAGTTCAAAGACGATCAAATTTTACCGTGCTTCTACATCTACTAAGCTTAAAAAACATGTAAATTTGGATGTTGATTATAATGAATTAATGGAATTGCCTTTTGGTTATTTCTCGCCTTGTGTTGAAAAGTTAATTCAACAGGGACACTTACCAAAACAAATGTCAAAAGATGAACTTCAACTTGTTGAAAAATTATGGAATGGTAAAATTTGAACTCCAAAATCAAAAGAGGTTCTCGGATTTAGTACAGTTGGACCAGTCGATGATTCCAAATTTTGCATAGTTGTTACTGGTGAATCAGAAGAGGATTGCCTCGATATAGAGGATGAATTTACCGATCAACCAATATAAGATGCTCTGCCAAAATTTGAGGAAGAAATTAAATCTACCATTGATGAATTGAAAGAGATTAACCTCGGGACTAAAGAACAACCCCGACCTACATTTATAAATTCTCTACTTAATGATGAAGAATCTGCATAATTGATCAAACTATTAACAGAATTCAAAGATTGCTCCACATGGAGTTACGATGAAATGTCAAGACTGTCAGCAGAGGTTGCAGTCCATAAACTTAGGGTGGACAAGAATATAACCCCAATAAAATAGGCTCCCAGGAGAATGCTCCTCGAAGTAGAACAACAACTTATCACCGAGGTGAAGAAATTAATAGACGTCAACTTTGCTAAAGAAGAACAATACCCCATGTGGTTAGCCAACATTGTACATGTTAAAGAGAAAAATGGACAGATCCGCGTTTGTGTTGATTTCAGAGATTTGAACAAGGCATGTCCAAAAGACGAGTTTCCACTACCTATACCGGAGATGATGGTGGACATCACTTCAACACATGAAATTTTCTCCTTTATGGATGGGTCTCGGGACACAAACAAATGAAGATGGCTCCTAAAGATGCAGCACTTACAACTTTCAGAACACCGGTTGAAATTTTCTGCTACACACTAATGTCGATAGGCCTAAAGAACACCGGAGCAACATATCAGCATACAACGACGAAGATTTTTTATGACCTCATTCATAATCAAGTAGAATGCTATGTGGAAGATTTGGTCATCAAAATTAAACAAAAAAAGACCATTTGTACGATTTAAGGATCGTGTTCAAACGACTATGACGATATGACCTCAAAAGGAATCCCTTAAAGTGCGCCTTTGGCGTTACCTCCAGGAAATTTCTAGGATTCGTTGTCCATCATCGAAGAATCGAGATCGACCCGGTTAAGATTAAAGCTATCTTGGAAATGCCTCAACTAAAACCTTGAAACAACTACGTTCCTTCCAGGGGAAGTTGGCATATCTGAGACGCTTTATTTCCGATCTCTCAGATAGGTGTCAGCCTTTCTTGGCATTAATTAAAAAGGATGCCAAATTTATTTGAGAGGAGAAATGCCAGCAGGCCTTTGAGGACGTTAAAAAATACTTAATGAAACCTCCTGTCTTGGCAGCCCCTATCCCAGGTAAACCGTTGATATTTTATACCGCAACTTTAGATGACTCTCTCGGAGCCCTCTTAGCCCATGTCAATGATGAGGGTAAAGAAAATGCACCCTACTACTTGAGTTGTCGTCTAATACCGACGGAGATATGGTATCCACTTATTGAGAAGCATTGTCTAGCCTTAATTTTTGCCGCCCAAAAGTTTAGACATTACATACTTTCTCATAAGATTACCCTAATCTCGAAAGTTAATCCATTGTAATATCTGATGACCCGACCAACACTCTCCAGACATTTAGCGAGATGGTCAATGATCTTATTGCAATTTGATATAACTTTTGTTTACCTCCGTGCTATCAAGGGACAGATACTAGCAGACTTTCTCGTTGCACACCCATTGTCAGCTGGGTCTTCTCTCAACGATGAGTTACCAGACGAGCAAATACTACAAATGGAATTTTACAGTGCACAACACTTAGAAATGTACTTCGATGGTGCTTCATCAGCCAGAAAAGATAAAGGATCAGGCACAGTTATACCAGGCAAAGCAGGGATCAGTTTGATCTTTATCACGCCAGATAAGGGTATGTTGAGGTTCTCATAACACCTGATAGAGCTGTGCACTAACAATGAATCAGAATATGAAGCTTTAATCACCAAATTGGAAATGACAATCTCAATGGATGTAACAAATATTGTCATCTATGGCGACTCCCAACTCATCATCCAGCAAGTAGTCGGACAATAAAAAACTTTGAAACCAAGATTTGCAGAATATTATCGGTACACGATAAAGCTCCTGAAGCAGATCCCCGGTGTGACTTTCTACCAAATTCTTAGGGGAGATAACTCCCATGTCGACGCTCTAGCAAAACTCACTAAGGAAATGGCGTGTCCCTCAAAGGATTCCATTGAAGTCACAGTACAAGGAAGACGAGTCTTGTCTCGAATTGACTTCGAAACTCTACACAAGCTTGGAAAAAATGAAACAATAAATACAGTTGCAGACAGCAACCAAAATTGGCGCAAGCCATTAATAGAATATTTGCAACTGGAAAACTGCCAGAAGACAAGTCTAAGGTGCACCACATCACAAGAAGGGTCATGTCTTACACCATGATGGGAAATATTCTTTACAGAAGATCGTTCGACCAAATGTGGCTATGGTGTTTGAGCAGAGTCGAAGCACATAATATTGTTAAAGAGGTACATGCCATATTGTGTGGCACTCACCAGTCAGGGCCAAAAATGAAGATGAAGACCAAAAGAATCGGGCAATGATGTCCGATTGCATGGATACAGCCAGAAGATGTCACCAATGCCAAGTGCATGGGGTGTTCTTACACCAGCCTCCGAATGTGCTACACCCAACTGTTGTCTCGTGGTCATTCGAGTGTGGGGCATGACATAATAGGTCCGATAGACCCTCTATATTCTAAAGGAGACAGGTTTATACTTGCCGCTACAGATTACTTCTCCAAATGGGCAGAGGCAGTACCGTTACATGAGGTTACGGCACAGCACGTCCTTCAATTTTTCAAAAGCTAAGTCGTCTACCGTTTTGAATTACCACAAAGAATAATTTCTGACAATGGGACAGCTTTCAAAAGTACAAAGATCAATAATTTTGTCAGAAGAGATGGGATAGATTGGAGATACTCTACGATTTACTATCCGATAGCAAATGGTCTGGTTGAGGCTTTCAACAAAACACCGTTACAGATTTTGAAGAAAAGACTAGATGATAACAAAAGGGATTGGCATAAGAAACTATTAGAATCCTTATGGGCCTAGTGGACAACTTTCAGGACTTCCACTTAGTGTACACCTTATATGCTCGTGTATGGGTCCGAGGTTGTGCTATCACTAGAAATCCAGATACCATCCCTCAGAGCCGTCGTTTCCAATCAACTCATAACAAAAGAAAGTGCAAAACTCAAACTTGAAGAATTGGAGAGTCTCAAGGAAAAATGACTAGAAGCACAACAACATTTGGAGCTTTACCAGGCAAAGATGGTACAAGCCTNATCCTTATGGGCCTAGTGGACAACTTTCAGGACTTCCACTTAGTGTACACCTTATATGCTCGTGTATGGGTCTGAGGTTGTGCTACCACTAGAAATCCCGATACCATCCCTCAGAGCTGTCGTTTCCAATCAACTCATAACAGAAGAAAGTGCAAAACTCAAACTTGAAGAATTGGAGAGTCTCAAGGAAAAATGACTAGAAGCACAACAACATTTGGAGCTTTACCAGGCGAAGATGGTACAAGCCCTGAAAAATTGGTCCGCCCAAGGACTTTCAAAGTTGGTGACCTCGTACTTGTGCTCAAAAGACCTATTCTTACACGCCGNAAAAATTGGTCCGCCCAAGGACATTCAAAGTTGGTGACCTCGTACTTGTGCTCAAAAGACCTATTCTTACACACCAAAAAATAGATGGACAATTTGAGCCAACTTGGGAGGGACCATTTGTCGTTAAAAAGGTCTACACAGGAGGAGCCTACCATTTAGTTGACTTTCGGGGTGAAAGACCCATGTTACCAATAAACGAACGATATCTGAAAACTTATTACGCAACTCGACATTGCTTGCCTCTGCTTGCTCGAAAACTTTGGAAACTTTGATTANTTTAGTTGACTTTCGGGGTGAAAGACCCATGTTACCAATAAACGAACGATATCTGAAAACTTATTACGCAACCCGACATTGCTTGCCTCTGCTTGCTCGAAAACCTTGGAAACTTTGATTGTTTTAGGGTTATCTATATGGCTAAATGTCTATGACCAGGTCCAAATTTTGCAACTAACCTCCATATAATGAAAATTTTCAAAAAAATATTTTAAACTTTTAATTTTATCCTTTCCACTTTTAAGTTTAATATTCCACTAAATTAAACAGAACTCATAGATAAAATAAACAATTCATTGCACCAAAATAAACTGAATCTTACTTTAATAAATACTTTGTTTTGTTCTTGTTCATGCCAAGTTTCGGCCTGCTGATATTTTTCCTATCGTCTGCAGAAAAATGTCGGGACAGCGGCTGATCTTTGTTGTCCAGGATGGATGGAACCTCACATTAAATGAAGAGATGGTTNCTAACCTCCATATAATGAAAATTTTCAAAAAAATATTTTAAACTTTTAATTTTATCCTTTCCACTTTTAAGTATAATATTCCACTAAATTAAACAGAACTCATAGATAAAATAAACAATTCATTGCACTAAAATAAACTGAATCTTACTTTAATAAATACTTTGTTTTGTTCTTGTTCATGCCAAGTTTCGGCCCACTGATATTTTTCCTATCGTCTGCAGAAAAATGTCGGGACAGCGGCTGGTCTTTGTTGTCCAGGATGGATGGAACCTCGCATTAAATGAAGAGATGGTGCCACGGGGATGTACCATAGACTTCAACGTGGATTTCAACAAGGTTGACATGGACTACGAAGGTCCTCTAATGGACGTAGTCAGTTGCAAAGTGAAAGTGTGACTTCCTTCACTACTGAGAGTGACCGCTAAAGATAATGTATCACGCAAGGGCAAGAACGTGATAACAGAGCGAGATCCGATGGAGGGGCTCAGCCGTCTACTCTCCATGGTAGCTACACCAGCCGGGGGCCTAATAGCCGCCAATAACGAACGACTACCAAGTACTCCGCTTCACAGGATGCAATGCAAGAACGCTAGTCACAAGAAGCAGAGAGCTTTTCTATGACTAGAACGCAAACGTCAAAGAGAGACGAACAACTTGCTCACCCCTATTCTTGAGGGGCATATTTATGATCCAGATCTGAAAGAAACTTTTGATAGCTTACCCACCACGGATGAAGAACCAGGGTTTGTGGCAGATTCAAACACACTTTCAGTTTCAGATGTTTTGTGCAAGGGTTGCCCTACATGCAACGTTGAAATACCGACCGGGACATCAACCACGAGCGCGTTTGTAGAATGGCCTGATTGCAATGTTCTGCATCTACAGTGTTTCAGTACATTGGAAGAGTACACTTCAAGCACTAACGAGTCTCAGACTTCGAATTTCATGATGAATGAACCATATGTCCCACTGGGGAAGGATCAATATGTGTCGTAGAGCCTAGGGTCGTACATCCCGTTAGAGGCCGAGTTTCATATTCCAGATCGACTAGCACCAGTTTGGATTTATGCCGATGCTCAAAGGAAGGAATGTCCACGACAGCTTCCAACCTCTCGTATGGTAGAATACTACAAGATAAACAAAGTAAATAAAAGAGAATTCGAGTTTTATGTNCCTAGGGTCGTACATCCCGTTAGAGGCCGAGTTTCATATTCCAGATCGACTAGCACCAGTTTGGATTTATGCTGATGCTCAAAGGAAGGAATGTCCACGACAGCGTCCAACCCCTCATATGGTAGAATACTACAAGATAAACAAAGTAAATAAAAGAGAATTCAAGTTTTATGAAGAATTTCAGGGAAAGTTCGTCAACATATTGGAAGGCCAAGAGCTGTACACTAGGATTTTCTTTGAAACTAATGAGAAAAACATTCTAGACTGTATCTTCGATTTAAGAGACAGAGGCCGAGCGGGCCTTCTCATGGAAAGGACATATTCCGAGCCAAGGAAATGGATGAGAGGCAAGGAAAGAATCACCATCCAGTGTGGCTGTTGTTATAACTTCACAAATGACAGATACGGGAATCCACCTGGGATCCTCAGACATGATTAAGTAGATCCGCTGCCGCCAATGATAAAATTGATGATCAAAAGGATGGTCAAATGGGATATTCTACCTGCTATCTGTATTCTCAACNGCTGTTGTTATAACTTCACAAATGACAGATACGGGAATCCACCTGGGATCCTCAGACATGATTAAGTAGATCTGCTGCCGCCAATGATAAAATTGATGATCAAAAGGATGGTCAAATGGAATATTCTACCTGCTACCTGTATTCTCAACAGTTGCATTATCAATATTTATGAAGAGGGTGATTTCATTCCCCCACACATTAATCATCATGATTTTGTGAGGCCTTTCTGCACATTCTCATTTATGAGCAAAAGCAATATTTTATTTGGGAAGGAAATCGATATCGTCGGCCTTGGTGAATTCAGAGGTTCTGTGGAGATTCCTCTTCCAGACGGTTTAGTACTTGTTTTCAAGGGCAACAGTACAGACGTTGTCAAACATTGCATTCCAGGAGTACGACACCATAGGGTGTCTGTGACTTTCCGCAGGATGGATGACAGTAAAACGCCATATGGATTCCAGGNCATGCACTTCATTTACTTCTTGATTTGGCCAATCCAGATGTTAAAATTTGTTGTGAGAGCATGTAAGAACCGAGATAGTATTGTCTAAGTCAACAATTGGAAAGAATCACATGTGGTTATATGAATGAGAATGTAGTTCATAGTATTGTCTCAGTCAATAATTGGAAAGAATCACATGAGGTTGTATGAATGAAAATGTAATTCTTATGTCAGTCAACAATTGGAAAGAATCCCATGAGGTTGTATGAATGAGAATGTAGTTCATATAATTTAGTGCAAATAAATAGGAAAATATTCATTGAAGGGTGTAGAGTTAGAGGACTTTAAAGTGACAAGTTAAAGCCCCCAACTTAGTTTATTGCTCAATTAAAAATTGGAAAGAATCACATGAGGTTGTATGAATGAGAATGTAGTTCATATGATTGACAGTAAACAATTAGAAAGAATCACATGAGGTTGTATGAATGAGAATGTAATTCATATGATTTAGTGGCTGGTATTGTCTCAGTCAACAATTGGAAAGAATCACACGAGATTGTATGAATGAGAATGTAGTTCATATGATTGAGTGCAAATAGGGAAATATTCATTGAAGGGTGTAGAGTTAGAGGACTTTAAAGTGACAGGTTAAAGCTCCTAACTTGGTTTATTATTTTAGGTTCTGATACGGGATATTAGCCCCCATGTGGAGGGAATCGAGGGAAATCTAGAGTGAAAGCAAGTATCTTACCTGCCTAGTGTGTCTTTAGAAATATTCAAACTTTGAATTAGTCAATGTTCTTTATAGCATCTCTAGTAAGGGTAAATAATATTCTTGCTCCTATTTGGCACAAGACAATATGCATACATCCACAATAGAATTCCTATACTTATTACTGATTCATGATAAGGAAAAAGATATTTTCATATTTAGTGCTTTTCTTCTACAAAAACTCAAGTTATCTTTTTAAGTTTGTATTATTTTTGTCAAAATATTAAAATTATCAAAAATATTTAAACTTTATTTACTGCAAAAACATCTTTAGTTTAAATAATTATCTTTTTAAAAATAGAAAGTTTTCGAAAAAGTGCATATTTTATATCTTCCCCGTGGGTTCGATATTCAGATCTTAATCAATAAGTCGTATATTACTTGATAACGATATGTATACTTGCGTAGTATCCCAATATAAATTAAAAGTTAAATTCTTATTTTTCTTCAGAATTAAGTTTTTGGTTTTGTTGCAGAATAAGGAAATATAAGTGAAAAATATAATCAGAATTATTGTTATACTATTGCATATAAGCAGTTATCGGGGAGCAAGTTTTTGGTGCAATTGTCGGGGAAGTGAAGTGAAAATTGTAATGAATCTATTAATTTAAAAGCAAACTTCTATTTTTAGAAAGTCTTATTTAAACTTTAAGTTATTGTATTTTATTTTGTGTGTGTTTAGTTTTATTTTATTTTATGTTAGTGTAAGCGTAGTTCAGGTTCTAAAGGACTAGTGCCTTACGATTCTAAATTAGCGAGAACTATTATAAAAAATCAGAAAAAACAAAAAATTAAAAATCTTAAAAAATTAAAAAAAAATTACAGGACAGACCAAAATAATCAAAATGCTGAAATTCATCAAGATTTTAGACCTTTGAGAGATTATGTCAACCCTACTATAGATGAAATCAACTTCATTGTAGTATTCAAAAACCTACTGTAGTGGCTAATTCATTTGAGCTTAAACCTACTTTTATCCAAATGGTATCAAATAATCAATTTGGAGGATCACCAACTGAAGATCCAAATTTACATCTTGCCAAATTTCTAAAATTGTGCGCTACATTTAAATACGATGATGTATCAGATGATGCCATAAGACTTAGGTTATTTCCTTTCTCACTGAGGAATAAAGCTAAGATGTGGTTGAATTCGTTAGCACCTAGATCTATCAGAACTTGGGGTGATTTAACACAAAAATTCCTTGTTAAATATTTTCCACCATCAAAAACTGCGAAGCTTAGAAATGATATTACATCTTTTAATCAGTTTGAAGGGGAATCTACTTATGAAGCATGAGAACGATTTAAAGAACTCTTAAGTAAGTGTCCACACCATGCTATACCGGATTGGTTAATAACTCAAACTTTTTATAATGGATTAGTTGGATCTCTTCGATCAATTATCGATGTCGCAGCTGGTGGTTCATTGATGTCAAAACCATTTCATGATGCCTATGCTTTAATTGAAGAAATGGTTACCAATAATTTTCAATGGCCTCCTAAGTAGGTGAATCCTATGAAAGTAGCACATTTCATGAATCTGATGCATTTACTATGTTAGCAAATCAAGTTGCTGCAATTTTAAGGAAGTTAAATCATGAAACTAATGCATTTACTATGTTAGCAAATCAAGTTGCTGCAATTTCAAGGAAGTTAGGCCCTAATAATTTTCAATGGCCTTCTGAGAGGGTAAATCCTAAGAAAGTAGCCAACATTCATGAATCTAATGCATTTGCTTGTTAGCAAATCAAGTTGCTGCAATTTCAAGGAAGTTGACCAATTTGGAATGAATTTTTCTCAATAGCAAATCAAGTTGCTGCAATTTCAAGGAAGTTAGACCAATTTGGAATGAATTTTTCTCAATCAATTTTCGGGTAAATCCTAAGAAAGTAGCCAATATTCATGAAACTGATGCATTTACCATGTTAGAAAATTAAGTTTTACAATTTTTAGACCAATTTAGTAATGTATTTTTCTCAACCAATTTCCATGATTGAAGAGAATTCATTAGGTCAAATGGTAGATTCTCAAGCATCATTAAAAACTTTGATTGCCATAAATAACAAGCAGAATAACCCATATTCAAATTATTATAACCCATGTTAGAAAAAACATCCCAACTTTAACTGGAACAACAATTCGGGTGGTAATAATCAGCAATGGTGGAACAACCAAGTAAACCCATTAGGAAACTAGAACAATAAAGGGAATAATAATAATAGATCTACTTATCCTTCAGGTTTCAACAGTAATACACGATTGAAGAAGTTGTCTATAGAAGAAGTGGTGTTATAAATAAAAAATCAATTACAAAGTCAAGGAGCTACAATTAGAAATATTGAGAATCAACTTGGGTAAATAGCAAATTCATTAAGTAATTGATCCCAAAGACCACTTCCTAGTAATACTGAATCAAATCCAAAAGACCAAAATAAAGAGCAAATAAAAGTCGTTCAACTTAGAAGCGGAAGAGAGTTGGAAGGTAGGGCTCAAAAAGAATTGAAGTAGAGAGAGAATAAATTGAAGAATCAAAAGAGGACGCTCCAAAAGAGTCTGAAAGACCTATTTCTCCACTAAAAATTGATTTGGAAAACTCACCACCACCATTCCTTTAGAAACTTCTTAAGAAGAACTTGGATAGGTAATTTTCAAAATTTTTGGAAATATTTAAGAAGCTTACAATTAATATTCCATTTGTTGAAGCCTTAGAACAAATGCCAAGCTATGTAAAGTTTATGAAGGATATTCTCAACAGGAAAAGGAAGTTTAAAGATAATGAGACTGTTACACTTAGTGAGGAGTGCGGTGTTATGATTCAGAAAAAGCTTCATGAAAAGCTTAAAGATCCTGATAGCTTTACAATTCCATGTATAATAAGAGAAAAATTTTATGGGAGAGCTTTATGTGATTTAGGTGCAAGCATTAACTTTATACCATTATAAATATTCAAAACATTGGGATTAGAGAAATAACCCCTACTACTGTAACTCTGCAGTTAGCAGATCGTTCGATAACATACCCTAAAGGAGTTATAGAAGATGTCCTAGTGAAAGTGGATCAATTTATCTTCCTTGTTGATTTCATTGTGCTAGATATGGAAGAAGATAAAGAGATACCTATCATTTTTGGGAAACTTTTCCTAGCCATAGGAAGAGCAATGATAGATGTGCATAAAGGGGAATTAACAATGCATGTCAATCATCAAATTGTTACTTTCAGCATTTCAAGATCAATGAAATATCCTGCAAAAGGTAAAGATGATGAATGTTATAGTATGGATGTTATAAGATATCTAAGTGAATGCTATTTCGAAACAAATTATGAAGAAAAATTTGAAGAAAAAGATTTGGAACACTAACAAGAAGAGGAATTAGATCAATGTGAAGAACTTTTTAAGGAAGATTCAAACTACGTTCGAGAAAGTTTTGAAATTTTGGACACGATAGACAAAGATAAATCATTTTGTCCATCAATTGAAAAACCTTCAAAATTTGAGCTAAAGTTACTTCCTGAACAATTAAAATATGTCTTTTTAGGAGATTCCTCTACTTTACCAGTTATAATTTCCTCAAAATTAACGATGGAAGAAGAAGAAAAGTTGATGAAAATTTTAAAAAATTTTTAGAAAGCCTTTGGATGGACAATTACTGATATTAAAGGAATCAGTCATTCAATTTGTATGCATAGAATTCATATGCAAGAGAACTGCAAACCCAGGACTGATCCTCAAAGGAGACTGAATCATGTTATAAAAGAAGTTGTTAAGAAAGAAATTTTAAAGTGGTTAGATGCTGGAACTATCTACCATACTTTAGATAGTGCATGGGTTAGTCCAATTCACTACGTTCCTAAGAATGGAGTAACTGTAACTTTGAATGAACATATTGAATTAATACCTACTAGATAAGTTATAAGGTGACAAATATGCATTTATTATAGAAAATTAAATCTTGTCACTAGGAAAGTTCATTTTCCATTACCCTTTCTAGATCAAATGCTGGATAAACTAGCTGTGCATAAATATTTTTGTTTTTTAGATGGATATACTGTTTACACTAAGTACAAATATCTCCCGAGGATCAAGAGAAAACAACTTTTATCAGTCTTTATGATACTTTTACTTTTAGAAGGATGTCCTTTGGCTTATGTAATGCCTCTGCTACATTTCAAAGATGTACGATGACAATCTTTTGTAATTTAATTGAAAAAGGGATTGAAGTATTTATGGATGATTTTTTAGTGTTTGGAGCTTCATTTGACTCATGTTTAGAACATTTATCTAAAGTTCTTAACCACTGTGAAGAAACAAATTTATTTCTTAATTGGGAAAAATGCCAATTTATGGTAGCAGGAGGAATTGTATTAGGTCATCAAATATCAGAAAATGATATGGAAGTAGATCCTACTAAAATTCAAGTGATCGTTAATTTTCCTTATTCAACAAATGTAAGGGAAATTATGAGTTTTTTAAGACATGCTGGATTCTACAGGCGATATATTAAAGACTTTTCAAAGATTGCTAAGCATTTTTTAGGAATGCCTAAAAGCTTTTAATTTATTAAAAGAAAAATAAATCACTGCACCAATTATAGTTTCACAAAACTGGGGAAAACCTTTTGAATTGATGTGTGATGCTAGTGATTATGCTATAAGAGCTGTTTTAGGACAAAGATATGATAAAATTTTTAAAGTAATTTACTATGCGAGTAAAACTCTTAATGAAACTCAAATCAATTATACAACAACTGAGAAAGAGTTATTAGCAATAGTATATGCTTATGATAAATTTAGATCATATTTAATTGGAACTCATTGTGTAGTGCATACAGATGATTCTGTCATTAAGTACTTAATGAAAAAGAAGGATGCTAAACCGAAACTTATAAGACGGATTCTTCTTTTGCAAGAATTTGATTTTAAAATAGTAGATCGAGAAGGAACTGAAAATCTAATTGCTAATCATTTGTCCAGGCTTGAGTTAGAAAAACCACTCTGTTTTAAAAATGAAATTAATGAACATTTTTCAGATGAAAAATTGTTCACTATTAATGAGTGTTGTGTTCCGTGGTATGCCGACATTGTGAACTTTATTATTAAGGATATAATACCCTATGGAATGACATACCAACAAAAAAGGAAATTTATTTTTGAAGCTAAGACTTATTTTTGGGACGACCCATTTTTATATAAATAAGGAAATGATCTAATTATTCGAAGATGTGTACCATTAGAAGAAAATTATGAAATTATCCAGAAATGTCATAATTCCAAATTTGGGGGACATTTTAGTGTTGATAAAACAACATACAAAATTTTACAATATGGATTTTATTGGTCTACATTTTTTAGAGATGTTAATGCTTATATCAAAACTTGTGATATATGTCAACGAGAAGGCAATATTTCTAGATGAAATGAGATGCCCCCCAATTACAAGCTAGAAGTTGAAATATTTGATGTTTGGGGATTAGATTTCATGGGAGCATTTATATCATCTTTCAGAAATTTATATATTATGTTAGCAGTGAACTATGTATCTAAATGGATAAAAGTTGTTGCCTTACCTCGATGTGAAGCTCAAAGTGTTGCAAAATTTTTTAAAATAAACATATTTTGTAGATTTGGAATGCTGAGAGTTATCATTACTGATGGGAGAAGTCATTTCAGAAATGCTATAATGCATAAGTTATTAAAGAAATATCATATAAATCATAGGATTGCTACTGCTTACATCCTCAGACATGTGGTTTGGCTAAATTATCCAATAAAAAAATTAAAAGAATTATGAAAAAATTTGTGAATCCAACAAAAATGAATTGGTCAGTCAAACTTAACTATGCTTTGTGGGCTAATAGAACTGCATATAGAACTCCTATAGAAATGTCCCCATGTAGGCTAATATTTGGGAAAGCTTGTCACTTACCAATTGAACTTGAGCATAAAGCATATTGAGCAATTAAAAAGTTTAATTATAATTTGAAAGACACTGGTGAGAAAAGGTTATTGCAATTAAATGAGCTTGAAGAGATAAGGAATGAATCTTATGAGAGTGCCAAGATTTATAAAGAAACAATGAAAATGTGGCATGATCAAAGGATACTTACTAAAAATTTTTAGCCAGGGTAACAAGTTTTGCTATATAATGCAAGGTTAAGATTATTTCCAAGCAAACTTAAGTCTAGGTGGATGGGCCCATTTATTGTGATAAAATTTTATCCTTATGGAGCTGTGGATATTAAAGATCCTAAGTTTAAGAAAATATTTAAAGTTAATGGACATAGAATGAAACCTTATTTCATAGGGGATCAACATAAACTTAATGATGGAATGATGTTGGGTCAACTAGAATAAGCACTAGTTACGTCAGACTGACGACATAAAACCAAGCATTTTGTGGGAGGCAACCCATAGTTATCAAAGTGTTTTTATTTTGATTGTTGTTTTGTGTGTGATTAAGAAAATTGTGGTAGTATTTTTTTTTAAACTATTATGTGTTAGTAAAGATTTTAAGACTTTATTTAGTGACCAAGACATTTTAGAATGAGAATTTGGATGTTAAATTGACTAGTGCAAAAATATGCACTGACGCTTGAGCGCCAGATCCAGCTCTTAAGCGCATGTGCGAAATTAATATTCTAAAAGGTTTAACGACCAATTATTTTATAAAAACGTGCTAAGGCAGTTTCGAAACGTGTCTAAGAGCTATTGGAAGGATTTAGGCCTACAAATAGAAGGGTTTTGTGAAGGAATTTCACCCTAGATCATTTCTAGCACTAAAAGTCTAAAATAAAGTGAGATTTAGAGAAAATATCTTCATGGGAGAAGGATTTGAAGAAGAAGGAAGAAACCATGAGGAAACGTTTCATTAGTCAAAGTGCATAAGAAATCTATAACAATTTCTTAGCCGTTAGTATTCAAGGGATATCATAGAAGATCAATAAAATGGAAATACTATGGCTTTATTGGAGACCAAAGTACTTGAGTTGCAAGCACATATAGAGCATATTGGATGACAATTGAAGATGAAATTTAACCACACAAGTTATATAGATGAAGCAAATAAGGCGATGTTCATAAAGCAGAAATAGATTGAAGAAGATAGTATCAGAGCTCGTCACCACCGTCCGTTTTATCAACTGTATATTCCTGTAGAGACTAATGAAAGACAGGAATTTGTTCCTTCTAATGAAGAATGGAATTAAGTTTAGTGCTAGAATTTGTGTGTTAGAAGTTGTTTTTTTCAAGTGGTTTAGTGTTTAAGTCTTATTTTTAGTATTTATGACTTCTTTATGTGTAATGATTGTTTTGTATTTGTATTTAAAAAAATTTTCTCATCCAAGACTATTTAGAGTGAGAATTAAGTGTTTAAAAGTATTTGTACTCGTTTGTGAATTAATATAAGTTTGTTTGTGTGAAAATTTGTCTTATTCTTAGTCTCAAATTGAAATAGTTATTATGGGGAATTTTAAGAGAGAGGGGAGTTATAGGAAGTTGAAAATAGTCATTTAAGTGCTATGAAACCATTTAGGGGTGGTTTGCTTAGGGAAATAGTGCATTTTGCTTTAATTTGAAAATTTTAAAAATCGTTCACTAGCGCCTAAGCTCCACAACTCACGCTTAAGCTCGAGCCAACACAAGAGGCAGGCGCCTAAGCGTCACTTACCCGCACTTAAGCATTGGTTCACGAAAAACGGTTTGCGAACGATTAAAAGTGAAATTTTGGCCTAAAAATCACCATTTTTACGCCTCATGTCACCTTCAACCTCTCAAAATTGCAATTTTGGAAGGCTTGGGCACATCTAAAGTAAAGATTTCTTAGTGGAGTCAGGTGAATTTTGCTAGATCCAAGTTCGTTGAGGTAAGAGCTTTACTTTTATGCAAAAATTTTGGATTTTTACCATTTATTTTGAGCACATTTAGAGAAATTCAAAAAGTCAGTATTCATGGTGAAAAATAAGAAAAAAGATATGTGGAAATTGCATGGGAAGTGTAATTATACTTTAGAAGTTTAGTTTATTAATTTAGACTTGATTTTTGAAGTTGTTTTTGGAATTTATAAAATTTGTAGAATGACACCAAGAATGAAGATGAGCAAAGGAAAGTGCTCTTTCGATTCGAGTAAATTTGTTAGTTCAGAGACTCAGGATCAATACAGTGATGCATTGCAATCACGAAAACTGATTCAAGAGCGGTGTTTTAGGAATCCAGGTGGAAACATAGAGGATTTGATTGTTCGCTGACAGTGGGAATGATTCTGTTGTTTCTCTGTAGTGGTGGTTATTTCTGTTGTTAGGGAGTGCTATGCAAACCTCTCTGAGGCTGAAGACAATAGAGTCATGGTTCGAGGAAAGTCGACACCTTTTTCACCGGAGGCAGTCAACTTGTTTTATCATCTGCCACCTGATACGTTATGTTTTTATGCAAATTATAGTCCGACTGAAGCGGAGTTAGACGAGATTATTTCTTACTTGACTATTGAAAGAGGACTTTGGAAGATCACTAATGAGAGGAGAGTCAACTTCCCAACTTCAAAGTTATGTGCACCTTCAAAGGCTTGACATTATTTTATTTTTGCTTGTCTGCTACTAACAAATCATCTCAGCGAAGTAACCAGAGAGAGAGCGACGTTAAATTATTATATCCAGGAAGGAAAGCTCATCAACATAGGAGCTTTGATTTGTCAGACTATCATCAGTTCTGCACTGCCATTACTACTGCAAGTCTGGGATTTGCTTCCTTGATCTTTTCTTTGTGTGAGCAGGCTAGAGTTAAATATGATATATGAGAGGAAGTGTTGTCACCTCTAAAGCCCATCACTATGGTGAATGTGAAGACTTATTCTGAGCATTCAATTTTTGGCTAGAGAGGAGGATTTTTTAGGAGTTATGGAATGGAGATGTCTGTTGTTTCTACCTCTACTGCTTCTTCATCTAGACCATCTACCTCAAGTGCTTCTACATCTCGAGGTGAGTTTTCTGAGACCCAAGATTAATTATTGCAAAGGATGATGGATAATATTAATTTTACCACTGATAGGGTACAAAATTTAGAGCATTTTGCAGAGCATATTAATAGGTATAATCGGAGAAAAAGTGATTATGAAGAGAAGTTTCACTCATCTTTGGAGAGCCTCATTAGGGGTAACCAAGGAGTGCAATTTCCTCCATATCCTAGATACCCTGATTATGAGCCTGCAAAAGTTTGGGATAGTAGTGATTCAGAGGATGAAGAGTAGAACTAAGAGTTTTATTTTATGATTGTAATATGATATGAACTATGTGGTCCGGGCTTGCTACATTTGCATCTATGTGTTGATTTAAACTATGTGATGTGATGTGTTTTCATGTTTTGGACTTGAGACATGTTTGTTTACTTATTTAGATATTGTGATGTGTGAGACTTGTATTTTTAATTATATTGTAATGTTTGTGTTATTTAATAGTTTGTTTTAAAATTCTAGGGTAGTAACTGTTGTAAGTTTTGTGATTTAGTTAGTTTAGAACTTAACTTAATTCTATGTCTTTTGTAAAGTTAAAAATCTTGCTAACTTAGGTCTTAAATTTGAAACTTAGGAAACTGCAACCCTGTATTTTTTTTATCATGTTTGTGAGTTTATTTTTATGTTGAGATTATAAAGTCAAGTTAGTGTGTTAGTTTGCTTTTATGTTTATACCCACTATTTAGAAGTCTATTGAATCTCTACATGTTAAATTGATATGAAAACATTAGAAAATTTGATCAAAATTAATTTTACTCCTGTTTTTAATTTTATACTTGTATCATTAGGGTATAAAAATTTCTGTAAGCATGTTATTATTATTTTCATTCCTGCTTATATATATTTGATGCTAAATTGTTTAATTTGATAAAAAATTAAGTTTGGGGGGGGGATGAAAAATATTTTTAAAACTTTAATTCTTATTTATTCTCAAATGAACTACAAGTGAATTTGATTTGAAAGTAAAAATTGATCATGTATATGAAGTTATATTAGGGAAGTAAAATTTGATTTTAGAAATGAGTAAGACAATTTATTTGAAATTTTGAGTAATGAAGAAAAACTTTAAGTGAAAAGTTTTTAGTGTAGAAAATGATTAATATAAGTAACTATCCTTAGTAAGAAACATTGTATTTTTAAAATTTTTAGAAATTTAGACTTTTATTTTTAATACTTAAATTTTTTTTATTAAAAATAATTTTCAAAGCTATCATTATATTTATAAGTAAAAGTTTTGTATCAAGACTTTGCTTTAACAAAGGAAAAGTAGAATTCAAAATTATTAAAGGCTTATCTATATATAGTAATCCTTGCCTAAAAGAAAAAGAAAAGAAAAAGAGAGAAATTAAAAAAAGAAGAGAAAAAGAAAAAAAAAAGAGAAAAAAAAAGAAAAAGGAAAAAAATGTAATGAGAATTAGTGCCTAATCAAAAATTGGTTTTACCTTTGATCTTTTTAAAGTGTAAGACTTGAGAAAATCTTAAGCTTATAAATATAATATAGTAAGTAAAATTATTCTTAATAATTTTTTTAGTGGAGATAATAAAAGAACTAAATTTTAAATTTGGAAGACTTGCAATATTTCTGAATTAGATATGAACTCATATTTTTCATCTTTCTTAACATTAGAAATTTCTAAACTTTAAGTTGATCTCATTTACTGAATATTTTTTATAAATTGAACTACTATATTTCTAAATCTAAATATTAATAACTTTTAAAGAAACTCATATACATATCATACATATTTAGTTTTTAAAGATTGAAGTGTCACTTGAGGACAAGCAACATTTAAGTTTGGGGGATTTTGATACTCCTAAAATATATAGTGTTTTTAGACATATTTTTATACTAATTTTGAGATATTGTGCTTTAATGGAAGGTATTTTTGTGTTTTTCTTTCAGGTACAGGTTAAAAGGTGAAAAATGCTTAAAGGAGTGAAAAAGGATCAAATTTGGAGCAAATAAGTGAAAAATGTGCAAAAGTGTTTTGGCGCCTAAGCTCCAGATTAGGCGCTTAAGCGCCGGGTAAAAATAGAACGCCACACCTAAGCACCAGAGGCCCCACGCTTAAGCGCCAATGGAAGTTATTGGACGAGTGTATTTGGTTTTTATGAATTTTGAAGAGGTTTTTGAGGCACCTATTGGCTTAATAGGTGGTAAAACCACCATGGACAGAAATTATTGCGAAAGAATGCATCTCTAGGGGAAATATATCTAATCAAGAAACATTTTGAAGAGATACCAAGGTACCTTTTGGAGAATTATAAAAGGAAGAAGATTGGGACTTTGAAAGGGGTCCTGAAAGTTCTAGAAAAGTTTTGAAAGTTCAAAAGTTGGGGAGTTAATCGGAGAGATTTTCACGCACCACATATTTATCCTTTTTTTATTTTAGTTTTATATTGAGAGTGTTGTAAAAGAGAAGATATTGAAAGGAACTTCAAGAGTTTGGTGGAGGACTTGAGATAAGTTTTTATCTTTTGTTTTTGACTACTTTTGGTTTTAATTGAGAATTGTTGCTGGTTTGACAATGATTTCTACTTTTACACTAAAGTGTGATTTTGTTTTCTCCATGGATTCTCAGTAGTTTTCTTTATCTGTCTTCTTAAAATGATAAGTAATTAAGTATTGGATGGAAGTTGTGGAGAGTATTGATCTTTAATGTTGGAAAAAGTTGTAATGATTTAAATCCATGTACTTCATTTACATCTTGATTTGACCAATCTAGATGTTAAAATTTATTGTGAGAACATGTAAGAACCGGGATAGTATTATCTTAGTCAACAATTGGAAAGAATCACTTGAGGTTGTATGAATGAGAATGTAGTTCATATGATTGAGTGCAAATAAATAGGAAGAATCACATGAGGTTGTATGAGTAAGAATGTAGTTCATATGATTGAGTGCAAATAAATAGGGAAATAGAAGAATCACATGAGGTTGTATAAATGAGAATGTAATTCATATGATTAAGTGAAAATAAATAGAGAAATAATTTTGAAGGGTGTAGAGTTAGAGGACTTTAAAGTGATAGGTTAAAGCCCCCAACTTGGTTTATTGGTTTATATGAATGAGAATGTAATTCATATGATTTAGTGCAAATAAATAGGGAAATAATTTTTGAAGTGTTAGAGTTAGAGGACTTTAAAGTGATAGGTTAAAGCCCCCAACTTGGTTTATTGTTTTAGGTTTTGATACGAGTTAGAGGACTTTAAAGTGATAGGTTAAAGCCCCCAACTTAGTTTATTATTTTAGGTTCTGATACGAGAAAAGTGACAGGTTAAAGCCCCCAACTTGGTTTATTGTTTTAGGTTCTGATACGAGATGTTAGCTCCCAGGTGGAGGGAGTCGAGGGAACTTTAGGGTGAGAACTAGTATCTACCTTGCCTAGCCGGTCTTCAGAACTATTCAAACTTTAAATTAGCCAATATTCTTTATAGCATCTCTAGTAAGGGTAAATAGGTTATGATACGAGATGTTAGCCCCCAGGTGGAGGGAATTAATGGAACTCTAGAGTGAGAGATGGTATCTTCCCTACCTATTAGCCTTGAGGTGGAGAGAATCGAGGGAACTCTAGAGTGAGAGCTAGTATCTTCCCTGCCTAGCGATGCTAGCCCCCGGGTGGAGGGAATCGAGGGAACTCTAGAGTGAGAGCTGGTATCTTCCCTGCCTAGGCGGTCTTCAGAACTATTCAAACTTTAAATTAGTCAATGTTCTTTATAACATCTCTGCCTAGCCGGTCTTCAGAACTATTCAAACTTTAAATTAGCCAATATTCTTTATAGCATCTCTAGTAAGGGTAAATAGGTTATGATACGAGATGTTAGCCCCCAGGTGGAGGGAATTAATGGAACTCTAGAGTGAGAGATGGTATCTTCCCTACCTATTAGCCTTGAGGTGGAGAGAATCGAGGGAACTCTAGAGTGAGAGCTAGTATCTTCCCTGCCTAGCGATGCTAGCCCCCGGGTGGAGGGAATCGAGGGAACTCTAGAGTGAGAGCTGGTATCTTCCCTGCCTAGGCTCGAGATGTTAGCCCCCAGGTGGAGGGAATTAAGGGAACTCTAGAGTGACAACTCGTATCTTCTCTGCCTAGCCGATCTTCAGAAATAACTTTAAATTAGCCAATGTTCTTTATAGCAACTCTAGTAAGGGTAAAGAATATTATTGCTCTAGGGAACTCTAGAGTGAGAGCTAGTATCTTCCCTGCCTAGCCGGTCTTCAAGACTATTCAAACTATAGCAATGTTCTTTATAGCATCTCTAGTAAGGGTAAATAATATTATTGCTCCTATTTGGCACAACCAATGTTCTTTATAGCATCTCTAGTAAGGGTAAAGAATATTATTGCTCCTATTTGACACAACATAATATGCATACATCCATAAGAGAATTCCTATAATTATTACTAATTCATGATAAGGAGAAAGGTATTTTCATATTTAGTGCTTTTCTTCTACAAAAACTCAAGTTATCTTTTTACGTTTGTACTGTTTTTGTCAAAATATTAAAATTACCAAAAATATTTAAACTTTTTTTACTGCGTAAACGTCTTTATTTTAAATAATTAACTTTAAAAAAAAAGAGTTTTCCAAAAAGTGCATGTTGCATTTCTTCCATGTGAGTTCGATATTCAAGTCTTAATCAAAAAGTCCTATATTATTTGATAACGATATGTATACTTGTTTAGTATCCCAATATAAATTAAAAGTTAAATTCTTATTTTTCTTCAGGATCAAGTTTTTAGTTTTGTTTCAAAATCAGAAATATAAGTGAAAAATATAATCAAAATTTTTTTATACTGTTGCATATAAGCAGTTATCGGGGATCATATACTGGCTGCCACTCTAGAGCTCCCACTACTCCCTTCCCTAAGGGCTAACAATCTCGCATTAGTTTCCAATCAATTGGACCAAATTGGGGATTTTAATCTATCACCTTAAAATGTCCAATTTTGCATCCAACAAAGTTTATTTCCCTATTTATTTGCACTCAATTCCATGGATGACATACTCTCCCATGAAAGAAAATGTGATTCTACCCCTATTTTAAAAATCATAGCTCTTTTCAAGGCATATGTTTCTCAACATGTTTTAACATTTCAATTGACAAGATCGAAAAGTAAATAAAGATCGAAGTTCAAATCATCACAAATTATTAACATTTAAAATCATAGAAAATAAAATCAATTCTTCACAAAATCATATCTCAAAGTAAAGAGAAGGATAAAGGAGACTACTCAGAATTCATGAGAAGGATATGACAAAACATGGATTTCATATATTAAAACAAGTTTACAAAACAAAATAAATAAAAGACAACTTAACTCGCAATCCTTTTCAATTAAATCCCTAGAAATTCTTTTCAAGCCTTTCTCTTTTTACAATCACACTCAATTCTCTCTTAGAAGTATAATGAAGAAGAAATCTCTCACCTTCCCTCTCCTCTTACATCCCTAGAAGAAAACCTCCTCTTCTCTTCTTCTTGTCTTTCACGCCACCCCCACTTTCTTGTCCTTTTCGTTCCCCCTTAAACTTTTTGAAGTCTTCCTCTTTTATTTTTGAGCTGCCTCATTCCAAAAAGAATTCAAATTTCTCTCCAAAAGTCAACTCTTTTGAATTCAGAAGATTTATCATTTGATTCAAGAGACATATCCCTTCATAGAAGAACCTTCCAAAGTGTCTAGATGCATTGAATTACTCCAATAGATGTGTAGAACAAGTGTCCCTTTGAAAATTCATGCAAAATTTGTCTCAAACCACCTTAATCCACAAAAAAGACGTCTCTGGCGCATCATGCGCCAAGCCTGTGTCAAATGATGCATCATGTGCCAATCTGGCGCATCATGTGCCAGAATTCCAAAACTCTCTGTTTTGGCTCCAAATTTTGTCCTTTTTGTCATTTTTGCTCTAAATGCCTAGAAAATGATATACCTGCAACAAAAACATGAAAATACTCTTCTTTAAAATGCAATATCACAAAAAATAGGCATAAAATATGTACTCAAAACAGTATATCATTTTGGTGTATCAAAATCCCCCAAACTTAAATGTTATTTTTCCTCAAGTGACATTTTTATTACATAAAAGCATATGACTTAGGATAGAGATTTGCTTATAACTTCTATACTTTAGTTTAATAAAGAGAATAGTAAAATTTAAGAAAATACCTTTAATAACTTAGATTCAAACTCTAAGTCTAGGAAAACTTAGTAATCAAATTTAAGATTTTTGAATCTTTATTCATTTCAAGAAGAATTGCAATTTATCATATTAAAGATATTTAGAACATACATATGAAAAAGAACTTCTCTAATACAAGTTTAGAAAATGCAATAAAGCTCCTTCCTTAAGTTGATTCAAGTGAAAATAATTTTTGCTTAGCCATCTTCTCAAGCTTCTCCTCACTTATTTTTTTATTTTCATTTTCATTTTCTTCTTTTTTTTATTTTTTTTCTTTTAGGAGCTTTTCAATCGTTTCTTTCTTTTTTCTTTTTCTTTTTCAAGTAAGGATTACTATATCTGGATAACCTTTAATAGTTTTGAAATTCATTATCCTCTTCTTAAAGTCAAAACTTCATACCTTTCTTCACTTTATAAATTCAGATTAGTTTATGATTTTCATAAAGTCTAATTCTTTTCTTCTTACATGAATCTCTAAAATTGTTAATACTTAAAAATACAATTTCCTTTACTTTAAATGGAAAAGCATAGTCTTATACTATCATATTAACTTTAGAATTGACCTTCATTTTTAAAACCTTTTACTTAAATTTACCACAACATTTATAAACATAAGTATAGTCATTTAAAGTTAAATCTTAATATCCCCAAGTCATGTTAAATAAATTTTAAAAATAGAGTTAATTGAAAATAAATAAAATTTAGTTTACTTATTTTCAAAGAATGTTCCTTCCCCCTCCCCCCAAACTTAAGTTTTTAAGTAATTTTAAAAATGTTTTAGTACAAAGTTTTAGTAGGTGAAAGAAAACAGTAAATGCATGAAAATAAAAACTAACATGTAGAGGATTTCTGATTAGGAAACTGGGCTCCGATATACTGTAGGTATTAATTTTAAAAACAAACAGGCTTTAAAGCATTAAATGAAATATATTATATTCTAAAAAAATTGTTGAGAATAGAAATACAAAAACTGAAAAATAAAATTAAAAATACTAAAAATGCAAAAAAGTAAAAGTCTACATTTACTATTATAATTATGTCCACAACACAACATGAAAGTTTTTACTACAAGAGTTCTCAAATGAAAATACAACACCTTTCAATCACAAAAACAAACAAACATAAAAACAAACTACACTAGACTCATAAAATTATTAATCTTCATCTCGTTCCTCATCATCAACATTTTCTTCTCCTCCTTTCTCATCTTCATCCTGAATAGGAGCATAGGGAGTGAAATGGGGGCAAGGAGGAAATTCCACATTGAGCTCTCCTCTAAGATGTTTCACCATAACTTTCTCAAAATCAATATCATGTTGAACTCTCCTCTACTGATATTCATCATTATAAGCATTTCTTGCTCCAATCTCTCCTAACTGACCCTGAATATTAATTATGTTCATTTTTTGAATTATGAGTTGGTCCATAATGTTTTCTAATGATGTAGGGAGAGAAGTAGATGCCCTTGCAACTAATGTAGAGGGTCTATCCCTTCTTCCCCCTCTAAATTCAACAAATGATTCAACTCTTTGAATCATATGCCTCCTAATAGGATTCTGTGATTGTAATCTTTCTTCATTTCTATGGGACTCTACTTCTGATTGTTCACATAAAGTAAAAAATCAGAGTAGGGTATCTCAAACCACTAGATGTAGAGCTACTAGTTATACTTTGAGCATGATGAACTATGCGCGCACCAACATCTATTGCTTTCATGTTCTGAATGCAATAGTTCAACATAACTCTATCTTTCGTAACATCAGCAAGATGATTCATTGGCAATAATCTAGCAGAAATAAAGTGATGCCATACCTTTGACTGGCTAGTCAACATGGAAGTGGGGAAGTTAACTATCTTGTTATTTTTAATCTTTCACCCTCCTCTTCCATCAGTCAAAAAGGCTAGCACTTTGTCCAGTGATAAATCAGTCACCACGAATGCAGCGTACTCATCATGAAATATATTTCTCAGCCCATTAAAAAAATTGATCCAATCAGCAGTAAATTCAACTTTTTTACCTCTAACCAGTATGTGGTCACCAGCAGTGAACCTCAGGTTAGCCTAGAACTCTTGAATCATGGGGACAATCACTACTGCAGTGAAGTAGCAAAATCTTTCCCAGTTTCTGGCAAGGTTCAACCTTTTGATCTTGCCACCCGGGATTGCAAATGCTCTCGGATCAATCTTTTGGTCTCCATTTGAGTTTTGTAACTATGTTGGGCCTTGAAGTTAACAAATCTTCGTGAATCAAAATCTTCGGATGGCCTTCCTCTCTTAACTCTGGGAGCCATTGGAAATTCTATTAAAATCCAAATAAATTTCAAACAAATTACTAAATAAAAAATCTAACTCCTCAAGCAAAATTATTTGGCAAGAAACTTTTCACTATGAGTTTTCTTCAAGCTTTTTCATAAAAAGATCCCAAATTTTGGATCTCCATAATGTAGGAAAAATCCATGGTGAAAATAAAAAAATTTATAAGTTAAAGTGAAGCTCTTACCAAGAGAAGATGAAATCTTTGATTTTTGGCCTCCAAAATTTTCTCTACCGTCCTCAATAAGAAGCTCTAGGTCAAGATTTAGAGGTAGGCGATGACCCAAGTTGTAAAAATGGAGCTTGACCATGTGATTTTTTAGTTTTTTAGGCGATCTGACGTGTTTAGGTCTTATGCGTCACATCTGTCGCATCATGAGCCAGTGCTCTGTAAATTGGCGCATCATGTTTCAAAGCTTAAATTCACCAGACTTCAATTTCTGTGGAAATCTGCTACGTACCGCCTTACTTCGACCTCTACTTAACTCAAATAAACATTTTTAAGCATATAAAACATCACTATAACACTAAACTTTCACAAAAAACACAAAACTCATATATATATATGTATATATATATATATATATATATGTATATATATATATATATATATATATATATATATATATATATATATATATATATATATATATNTATATATATATATATATATATATATATATATATATATATATATATATATATATATATATATATATATATATATATATATATATATATATATATATATATATATATATAATTTGCGGTATTACAAACTAACAGTTTTCAAGCCTACAAACATCAAATTTAGTGTTCTAAAGCAAACCAACATCCAAACTCTGAGATCTAAACACCAAAATACAAAGCATGAACATAGATAGTTTGACAATAGAAAGGAAATGCAATCCAACTCAACAAGCTAACACAAGCATTTCTAAACAAAATGTTTCATGCATAAATTAAGTTCAAACATCTTCTTCACTTTCATCCTTCTAGATATCTCTCATCGATTCATAGTGCACATACAGGTTGTAGAAGGGTCGATAAGGAAACTCATCAATTGAATCCTCTCCAATCCAAGAATGTTTCTTGAACACACGTACCAAATCATCTTCAATACGCCTAGTATGTTCAAAATGTTCCTTTAGTCTCCAATCCAGATGATCTAGTATTTCAAAAATATTCTCAATCACATGCATAAGATTCTGCACCTCTTTCTTTATCTTCTTGATTCTCTTCAAAAGTGCATTCAAATTATAGTAGGGCTGAATATGTGATGAATTTTGAGATCCTTGATCCATCAGCACATTCATACAATTTTCATCTCTCATTTCAATACAGTTGAAATAGAATTTAAGATTCATTAGCTTCCAAGGAAGAAATATTTTTTCCCAACTTTCATAAGGTACTTGCGATTGACTACACAGAAGAAAAATAGTGGATGGATTTCCAAGTCTAGCTGCAGATCCGTTCACAATCAAACCCAAAATAGATTTTACAATTATGGCTCTAATATCATTAGGTTTTTTGGTTTGAATACAATGCTTTAAATAAGCACTCTCCTTAATTACCTTACTGATCTTCATGGTGGGCAGTAATTTTGATGCAATGAAGAAGTGTCATGCCTTAGAAACAGGATTTAAAAATGATGAGGAAAAACTTACATTCCCATCATCTCTAGCCTCCTAATTTGCATTTTCATGCATTAGGTATCGGTAGAGTTCATTCATATTGTCTATTGTAGGGGTAAAATTTGCATAATGGCATATAAACACATTCTCAATCGTAAACATCTCGTTAATTCTTGAAGGAGTGAATTGTACAAACCTACCTCACACATAGACATCTCCTTGGTTGATTCCATGTAAATTTACATAAATCTCTTTCACCACAGGAATTACTACAGTGGTAGTAGTGTAGCAAAGCACTTCCAAGCACCTCTGCGCAATAATCTCTTACATTCAAGCATTCGTGTGTTGATTCCTCGATTCACAAATCTCCTTTCTTTAATAAGTCTCTTCATCACTAAAACTCGATCATGTAATTTCTGGGCATCGAAACTGACAAACTTTCTCCGATTGAAAACTCCAAATCTCATAGTATTTTTGGAGTAGGAAGCCATTAGATTTGAAAGCTAGTGGCTTTTCCCTCGTTTTCCCCCTTAAAATAGACTTAAGATTCAGGTTTTAGGAGTTTTATGGAGAAGAAACATCAAAAAATCGCCAAAAATCACCTTTTGAAAAGTTTAAGTTATTTTTGTTGCCACGACGCATCATGCACTATATCCGGCGCATCATATGCAGCTCTTTAGAATTCTGTGCATCATGCGCTAATGTGGCGCATCAAGCGCCAATTCCAAAATCTGCGCTATTTTGATTTCAATCCAATAACTTCTCAATTTTTTAATGAAATTAAGCAAATAAAGATGTTTTTAAATATTTTTCTCAAATACACAAACTTGATATATACATAAATATATGTAAAATATTTCAAACAAAAAAAGCTCAAAGGCAAACTAAACAACGATTCATATGGGTTACCTCCCACACAGTGCTTGGTTTAATGTCGTCAGCCCGACATTCTCAGTCTCATTCTGGGTGACCCAATATTACAGTCTCTTTAAAAGCTTGTCTTTGACCAGCAAAATATGGTTTCATTTGTGCCCATTCACTTTAAATATTCTTCGAGTCTTAGGGTCTTCAATATTAAATGCTCCATATGGATTGTCTTTAATTTTCTAGGAAATAATTTCAATCATGTATTGTATAATAAAACTTCTTATCCAGGTTCAAATTCCCTTTTTATTATCTTGCAATCATGCCATTCTTTCATCTTTTCCTTATAAATCCTTGCATTATTATAAGATGTATTTCTAATTTCTTCAAGCTCATTCAAGTGTAATAATCTTTTCACGCCAGCTTCTTTCAAATTGAATTCTTTTATAGCCCATTAAGCTTTATTCTTCAATTCAACTACCAAGTGACAAGTCTTCCCAAAAATTAATCTATATGGGGACATACCTATATGTGTCTTATAAGCAGTCATGTATGCCCATATTACTGTATTTAATTTAAAATACCAATCCATTTTATTAGGATTAATGCTCTTTTCCAAAATTCTCCTAATTTCACGATTGGATGCTTCTGCTAAACCAGTAGTTTGGGGGTGATAAGTAATTACAATTTTATGCATTATATTATATTTTTCCACCAATCTTGCAACTGTTGCATTTCTAAAATGAGATCCTCCATTAGTAATGATTACTCTCGGCATTCCATATCTTGTAAAAATATTTTTAATTAAAAATATTGAAACACTCCGAGCATCACATCTAGGTAAAGCAATTGCTTCAATCCATTTTAAAACATAATCAACTGCAATCAACATATATATATTTACGNAATCTTTACATTGTTTATACAAATAAGGATCATCCCAAAAATAAGATTTTGCATCATGAATGAATTTCTTTTTCAGCTGTTTTGTCAGTCCATATGGTAAAATATCACTAATAATATGATTTACAATATCAACATACCAATGTATTTCCCATCTTTTTACAACATAAAGTTGTTCATCATGAAAAGTTTCATTAGTTTCTTTTTTTGATTCAAGTATTTCTTCATGTTCTAGCCTAGATAGATAATCAAAAATTTGATTATTATTTCCTTTTCTATTGACTATTACAAAATTAAACTCTTGCATCAGAAGTACCCATCTAACTAATCTTGGTTCCTTCTTTTGCATCAAATATTTAATAGTTGAATGGTCAGTGACCAAAAGAAAATATGTTGAGATTTTAATACCTATTTTATACTATTTTTGATGATATTACACTTTAAAGAAAGGTATTTTTGATATTTTGTTGCAGGAATGATGAATTAGGGTCATTGGAGCAAAAAGATGCAAAAAGAAATGAATTTGGAGCGAAAAAGACTAAAATGTGCATAATTGAACTAGGGTGCCGACGGCGCCATCGACCCCACTGACGACGAGATTTTCCCGAGACTCCAGAACTCCATTAGAGCATTATATTACTTGAGCAAGTTCTAAACCACTCCCTGTGGGATTGATATCTAGTACTCCATTAGAGCCCTATATTACTTGTGCGATATTATTACTCCCTGTGGGATTGATATCTAAGACTCCATTAGAGCCCTATATTACTTGAGTGATACGTATACTTGCATTGATAAGTGTGACTTTACAATTATTGAATATTTTATACATACATCTTTATTCTTGCGTTGATAAGTGTGACTTTACAATTATTGAATATTTATTACATCCATATTTATCTTATTCAATTATTGAATATTTATTACGTCCATATTTATCTTATATTTTTAAGCATATATAAAGTCGCGGTCAAGTTTTTAGCGCCATTGCCGGGGAGTGAGTGAGTAAAATCACAGAGTGAGTAAAGGAAAAATTAGGATTATTAAAAAATTTTTACTTAAATTGCAACTTATTTTTATATTTAGTTAATTATTTTAGTGTGTACTAATTTCAAATTGTATGCATAAATTTGAACCTGAAAATCTTATACCATACTATTCAGAATTAGAACGCATTGTTAGAAAGATTAGAAGATTAAGAAGAGAACCTAAAAATTCTGATATAATGGAAAACAACATGAACAATCAAGGAATAGAGAATGAACACTAACCTAAACCCATATGAGATTATGCAAATCCTACAGCAGATGAAATGCACTTATCTATTCTAAAATCTTGATGTAGCTGCTAATTCATTTGAGCTTAAACCTGCTATTATCCAAATGGTACAATATAATCAATTCGGAGGTACACCAAATGAAGATCCTAACTGTCGGCGTTATTTTGGGTTGGTTTTTGGGGTTGCCCATAAGAAGCTGTCGGTTGCTGGAATCGAAATCCCGTCACCCACTTCGGAAGGACGTTGAAGTATAATNTATGGACTTCCTTGACCTCTAAACTCTCGATCTTTTGAGGGAGAATCGGAGTGAGGGTCATAGTATCCACATCGTGGTTTATCCGATCATACATTGTTTCATATTTATTTCTCTCTCTATCTTCTAAGGATATCTCGTACTGAGGCTTCTTCTGTTTTGTCATCATTATCTCATCTTCAGAACTATCTTCATCACCAATGCTGATAACTGGCCTAGTCCGTTCAACAATTGAATTGATCTTTCCTCGTCCGCGTCCCCAGCCTCGACCTCAGGTGCGTGAACTAGAAGAACCTTCACCAACTCGTTGTAAGGGAGTGGTAGAAGGTTGTTGAAGCAGAGTTATATGGCCTTCATTTTATGATCCCTCTGAATCTTTATCTTTGTGTGTCAAAATTTCACGCGAGAAGACAGTCTTCTTTGGAGACGCGTAGTAGGCAGCATCTTCATGGATACCAACTTCATGCACTGAACACGGTTGTAGGTCTCCCTTGATGCAATTTTCATGACCGTATTTCCGATATTTAATGCACTAATGTAGGGATGATGGAACCATGTTATGCTCATGAATCCACGANTTCAAACATCAAGTGAATTGATTAATATTAGAGGTTACCCATTCCCCTCCTTGAATTAAACCTAAATGTTAAGGCAAAATTTCCAAAATTACACATTTGCCCCTAAGGCTCTAACATTTCATAATTTGTCAAATTCAATTCAAATGACTTTGAAATTTTTATTAAACCTCATTCATTGGTCAATTGAGACATGAGAGGAGGAAATATGATTTTTCAAAATTTAATTTACTTTATATAATTATTTTTAAAGCAAAAATAGGATTTTTCAAAGAAAATTCCTAACTTGACCAAGGTAAATTATAATCCTCTGAAAGTTTTATTAGAGGTATACATAGACCAGAGAAGCCTTGGGATAAAATTTTATAATTTTTTGAATTCTCTGTGATTTATTAGAATGATTTTAAGTTCTGGCATATTTAATAAAAATAAAATATTTTAGGTGGTAAAAATTAAGTTTTATATTTTTAAAAAATCTCTCTAAGGTCAGAGAACTTAGAGGAGCAAATTTTATATTTTTCTGGTTTTTCTTTGATTTATTGGAATTATTTTAGTGAAAACTCATTTTTTTAGCCTTTAAAAATTATTTTTGAACTTTAAAATAAATATCTTTATTTAAAAAATCAGGAAAATATTCTAATTGTTTCTAAGTGATTAGGAAATAATTTAGAACATTTCCATGAGTTTTATTATTTTTGTGATTTTTATGAATTTTTTAATTATTTTAAATATTTAAAATTGGCTAAAAAATTAAGTTTTTATTTTAAATATTATTTTATTTTTATAAAATATCTGTGATCACAGAGAACTCAAAAAACTAAGTTTCATAATTTTTTGAATTATATTTTGATTTTTAAAAAATCAATTAAGTTTGAACTCAAAAAACTAAGTTTCATAATTTTTTTAGTTATATTTTGATTTTTAAAAATCATTTAAGTGTCAAGAAACTAAGTTTCATAATTTTTTGAGTTATATTTTGATTTTTAAAAAATCATTCAAGTGTTAAGAGTGGATATTTATCTTTAAAAATCAACTTAAGTTATCAAATGAACTCAAAATATTTTGAACTTTTTATAGTGAGTTCTCTAGATCATAAATTTATCTTTAAAAATCAATTTAAGTTATTAAATGAACTCAAAATATTTTGAAACTTTGATGACTATCTTTAAAAATCAATTTAAGTTATTAAATGAACTCAAAATATTTTGAAACTTTTATAATGAGTTCTATGGATCATAAAACATAATGGAGATAAAAAATCAAGTCATTTAAATGTTTATATTTTCCAAAATCAATTGTCTTAGTGATTCAGTATTTGGAAAATTTAAGGATGTTTTAAATGACTTGACCCATGAAATTATTTACAAAGGTTTCTCTGGTCATGGTAGATNATGGAGATAAAAAATCAAGTCATTTAAATGTTTATATTTTCCAAAATTAATTATCTTAGTGATTTAGTATTTTGAAAATTTAAGGATATTTTAAATGACTTGGCTCATGAAATTATTTTTAAAGGCTTCTCTGGTCATGGTAGACATTCCAAAATTTTCTTGAGATTTAATAGCCAATATGCTAATTTCTATGATTATTTTAAAAAAAATGATGTGAAATAACTTGAAAAATATAGATCTCTGTATAGGAACCTCATTTGACTTTGGGAAAATTAGAGAATGTTCCCCTTTACAGAGGCTACAATATGTGAAAATTTCAAGCCAAGCTGTTGTGTCAATATGCATGAAGAATCAAATGATTCCAAACAATATTTAATTAATTAAAAATATTTTATGCATCAAGGGGGCTTGAAAGTTAATCCACATTATTCTCCCTGTTCACTGAGCAAGAGGGTATTTTTATTTTATTTTTGTGATTTTTCTACACAAATTTATGGATTTTATAAGTTTGGGGGTATTTAAATAAATAGAAGCTGAGCAAGAGGGTATTTTTATTTTATTTTTGTGATTTTTCTACACAAAGTTATGTATTTTCATAGAGAGTATTTTTATTTTATTTTTGTGATTTTTCTACATAAAGTTATGTATTTTTGAAGTTTTGGGGATTAAATAAATAAGAAAATACCCANCGTGGCGCGCTCTGGTTGGACGCCGCCGTCCACGTAGCTTGCTGACTCGGCTCGCTATTCATGTCTCGAAGCATCGTCCGGCTTGATCTCCCCCATATGTTTGATACACGCTTGATCGAACGACTCCCCGTCATCATCCCCGATAGAATGATCCCGTGCCCATCCAGACTAAAACCTTAAGATCTCGGCCTAGACTCATCCAAATCACTTCGGGTTTGATCCTATAGACTCGTCTAAGTNTTCATGCAGGGTGAGATCGTTGTTTAGCATGCAAATTTGCAGGTATAAAAGTACAGCATGAAAGTACAAGAAGAACAACGCTGAAAAACTGTAAAAGTGAACCTGGCGAGCCTTCTCGTTCCACCACGTGAAACTTAAAATGCATGTTAAGGTAGTTTATGAAGAGCATGAAAGGTTAAATTTTAGTAATTTTTCTAACCCTATGTCATATCATGGTGAGTCCTTAAAACTTTAATTAAGGATGATTTCATTAAGCAAAGAATATTAAGTGTAATAGGCCTCTGAGGTATCCAACAAGTTAAGAGGAGGAAACAGGTCCATGCCTCTCCCTCACTAACTAGTGAAAAGCCTCGAGTCCATTTAAACTTATCATTTTTGCTTAATGGTTCATCCTGTAAATATCCTTAATGCTCAGTGAACATTGATGTCTCAATTATGCCTAAGAAAGGGGTAATTATCATTTATCATTTAATTATGAAAATTATGTGGGTGAAGACCCTTAAAGGGGCAAGTTATTGTAATTTGAACACTTGACCAAACTTTAATCCTAATTGGGCTTAGTGGTGTTTCAAGGATGTTTGATTTAATTATGTTTATTTCTCTAATCCTCATTTAGTCAATCTTGATTTAGCCTAAGTCACCACTAAACCCTTAAGACCTAGGTGAGTGTCTTAATTAGTGGGTTAAGTTTTAAGTGGTCATGATTCATGATTTGGATTTTATATGAAAATCAAGATAGGGGTATTAAATTGATTAATTATTGACTTCAAAAGTCATACCCCTAAGTCTAGGATCATTTAATTTTAATAAACTTCCAAATTTTAATAATTTAGAAATTTATTAATC
>JXCR01147906.1:142176-166223 GCA_002079205.1 Phalaenopsis hybrid cultivar | reverse complement strand
AAGTCTCGTTGGTTAGGACCCTTTACTGTGACTCAAGTTTATACTTACGGAGCTGTTGAAATTGAAGATCAGAAAATGAGAAATAGATTTAAAGTAATTGAACACAGATTAAAATCATACTTTTAGGGTAAAAGACCAAATTTTAAAGATTTTTAATGATTAGACATAGATTAAAACCTTATTATGAGGGTAATAGACCAAATTTTAAAGAGGTTTTAATGATCAGTCGATTTAACACCTGAATAGGTCGGGCTGACAACGTTAAACCAAGTGTTTATGATCAGTCAACCTGAATGACACCTGAATAGGTCGGGCTGACGACGTTAAACCAAGTGCTTTTTGGGAGGCAACCCATATTTATCTTTACTTTTATCACGATTATAATATTTTTTATTTAATTATCATTAGTTTGTGGTAGTATTAAGCTCTACTACTCTTATTTACCCTTGAATCATCATAAAAATTGGATCCATGAAGAAAAATTGGATCCATGAAGAAAAATTGGAACGCATTCGGACCAGAGCAAAACTATGAAAATTTTGCCTTGGGTGCCGATGGCACCCTCGACGCCACTGACGACGAATTTTTCCTAAGAGTCCAAGCAAAATTAATACAGAGGCTCACTGACGGCGCCATCGACTCCGCCGACGGTGAGACCGGCAAACTTGCAGTTACTTGAGTTCAAATGGCAGTTTTTAGCGGTTTTTGGGCCGGAATTGTCCTTTTAAACTCCAAAATTTGATTTCTAGTTCATATTTTCCCTCCAAAATGAAGTGAAACTCCACCAATTTCATTTATATGGTGTCCAATTCCCTTGATAATCCCAGAACGTGAGTTTTCAATTGGCAAAAGTATATTAGTGCGGAAGCGCAGCGAATCTTCAACAAGTCACTGACAATCAAAAGATTGATCAAGGAATGAGGATTCGTAAATCGCGGATTGAATAATCCCACGACAATAATTGAAGAAACGATAGTGTGGCAAAGATGGGAAGTGCTGTGTTACACTATCACCGCGGTGGTGGTTCCTGTGGTAAAAGAATTTTATGCAAATTTACATGGAATCAACTAGGGAGTTATTTATGTGCGAGGAAGATGGATCACTTTCACTTCTACACGGATCAAGGAGTTATACATGATCAAAAATTTTCCTGTCTGCCACTATTTCCAATTTCGTCCCAATGAGAAACCAGATGAATGAAATTTATCAATATTTAACGGACGAAAATGACGACTGGGAAACAAGAGAGAAATGGTATGTTAGTTTTTCTACGACACTCCTAACTCCCATTTTGAAACATTGGCACTTTTTCATTTCTGCGAAACTGTTACCGACAATGAATATCGGTAAAGTTTCTAAATAAAGTGCTATTTTGAATTACTTCATCCGAAGGGGACTGCCGATCGACATTGGATCAATAATTATGAAGTCGGTGTTGGGTTTTGATCGTTCATGGATCAACTTATGGGCTTGGACACCCCTCCACAATTTTCTCACTTTGCAGTCAATTCCAAGTGTCCTACAAAATTTGGGAAAATGTACTGCTACCTTGGAAGCCTTTGGATCCAACTGAGAGATTCCCAGCTTTTGAAGATAAAAATGACATGACCATTATAGTAGATCAACCATCTCAGAATTCACCGCCAGTTCAACCCTTAGTTCCTGACAAGACTCTGGTGATCCTGCACCAAATTAAGAAACTGGAAAAGGAGGAACAAAATGTCATGAATGTGATTAATAATATCTCAGATTTCTTTGATCATCTAGATTAGGGGATGAAAGAATATTTTGAGTATTCTGGACATTTAGAAGATAGTTTGATACGATTGATGAGGAGAATGAAATTGATAGAGGAGGATTCCATTGAAGAATTTCCATTCCGACCCTTCTACAACCTCTTCATTCATGTGCAATCAATGGGTGATCTCAGAGGAGAATCGAGTACTGAATCTGAAGAATAATAGATTTATATTACTACCTATCTATCTATCTATGTATTTTGATTTGAACTTTGTATTTGCTTTTCTTTAGAATTATGCTTTTAGATCTCTGTATAGTTGAGATTAAGCATAGGATGTTTTGTTTTTAGAGTTTTGAGTGTTGTGATTTGGATTGTGACGTTGAATTAATGTATTGAGGTTAAAAAAATACCAAACTTAGGTGTGTTATGTAACGTGTATTGTACCCCTTGGAATTTATATATAAATGTCATGTTTTATGTTGTGAAAGTTTATATTTGCTAAGTACATCATTTAGTCACTTAAAACTATGTTTATAATGATTGAATGGATGTCGTTTAGGCTTGAAATTGCGAAAATCTGAAATTTGGACAAAATCAATAGAGCCCGTCGACGGCGCCCTTGACGCCGCTGAAAACGGATTTTTCCCGAGACTTAGTATTTAGAGCACGCCGACGGTGAGCTCACGAAAAAACACCTTCAACCGAAGTCAACCGCCACTATTCATCATCCCCTTCCTCCTAAAAACACAATTTTTGACCTAGGGCTTGGAAGATCTTGGATTGAGAGGCGATTTCAGGGCTTTTTGACACAAGATTTGATCATCTCTAGGTAAGAGCTTCAATCCAAACTAAAAATATTTGATTTTTACCATAGATTTCTTCCACATTGAGGAGATCCAAAAAATTGAGAATGTGAAGAAAATTTGGGAAGAAATTCATGGATCTTAGTGTTGAACTCTTTGAATTACTATTGGAAGCCATGATTTACATATTTGAAGTAATTTTTGGAATTGTTTTATAATTTTATTAGATTTAAATGACTCCACGTCAAAAGAGACGGGTTGAGTTCGATGAGTCTCGCTTCGTCAATGCGATGGCTCAAACAAAATTTACTTTCATATTTAAAGGATAGAAGTGTATACAAGATCGAGTTTTTAAAAGTCTGGGAGGGGAAATTGAACGAGTTATTGCCGAGCGGAGGTGGGAAAACTTTTGTTACACCACCAATAAAGCTAATGCAAATGCTGTGAAGGAATTCTACACCAATGTAATTTATTCTGATGATGGAAACATTCAATTGCGTGAATTTCCTGTTGAGTGTACTGCCACACGCATCAACACCTTTTACGAAGTCCCAGACTCTTATAGCTGCCAATATGAATCTTTCAATACTATGGAAGGCCTCCTGAATGATGTGATCAACTTTCTCATTGATGGGAAAGGAACATGGAAGATAAAGCAGCAAGAACGGGTAAATGTTTCTGCTTTCATGTTGAATGCCACTTCTAAGGTGTGACTATTTCATTTCCTCTACTCTGTTACCGACCTATCACCATAGTGAGGTAACTAGAGATAGAGTTATTTCATTTCCTCTACTCTGTTACCAACCTATCACCATAGTGAGGTAACTAGAGATAGAGTTATTCTATGGAAGATAAAGCAGCGAGAACGAGTAAATTTTGTTGCTTCCATGTTGAATGCCACCTCTAAGGCGTGACACTATTTCATTTTCCGGGTAAATTTTTCTGCTTCCATGCTGAATGCCACCTCTAAGGCGTGTCACTATTTCATTTCTTCTGCTATGTTATCGACCTATCACCATAGTGAGGTAACTAGAGATAGAGCTATTCTGAATTTCTGTATTCAAAATAATAGAACTATAATTGTGGGGAGAATAATTTTTAAGAATATATTGACTATAGCGAGGAGTGAGACAAGTGGAGGTCTGGACATCCTGGACTTATTTATGCAATTTGCAAACTTTCTGGAGTGGAGATTGGAGATGAAGAATGGGTTTATCTTATGAATCCCATGAGAAATGGAGAACTGAGAGTAGAAGTCAAGAACCTTCTACTAGTAGAGATGTCCCCTCTACAAGTTATGACCTTCAACCCTGTAGTTCCCCTACTCTCACTGATTTGATGAATGAGTTGACCTTGCAGCGAAAGAGCATAGAGTTAATAAATGAAAGGATTGAAGGATTAGAACGTCGACATGATTATGATAGTGAGTACCTGCAGAGGCATTCAAATTTTTAGGTAGCATATTACGAAGCTCATACCAGACACTACAGAGGTGAGCCTGATGTTACTTTCCCCGAGTGCCCCCGACATACTCAGTATCAGCCCGATTCACCTGCTGATCAAGGAGATGAAGACAGTGTGGGATTTTGATATTTGATAGAATGGACGTACTTGTACTTATATTTTTATTTCTGTAATCTTTGTTTGTAATAGAAATGGATGTTTATGTATTTGGACTTTCATTTTTATTATTTCGTTGTACTTATTTGTAATAGAAATGGATGTTTGTGTATTTGGACTTTCATTTTTATTATTCTGTGTACTTGGATGATTGTTAATTTTTGTTATAAACAATAGAAATGGATGTTTATATTTGGACGTTCATTTTTATTATTATGTTGTAGTTGGATAGCTTTTCATTTCTGTTATAAAGTTAGTGTTATAGTTAAATTTGCATGTGTAGTTTAATAGATGTTGAGTAGTATTATGGATTGTAATGTAATGTGATTTTTATTTTTGCATTTTAATTTTAATTGTTTTGTTTAGTATTGTATTGTGTTAGGAAATGTTGTGTGTGTTAATGTTTTAGTTTTATACTTATTTTAAAATTTCATTACCCAGAAATTTCTCTAATAATTTATATGTGTAGAAAGCTCCTAATATTATAGATCAGGTGAAGTAGAAATATTGAGAAGGCCTGCAAAAATTTCAGAATGATGAAAATGCCTAAAATACTTAGGTATGATTTTTATTTAGAGTTTTTCTTTCCACCTGTATTATTTTATATTGAAAAATTTAAGTTTGGGGGAGGGAAGAAAAGATTAACTATTAGATGTCCTCTATTTAATTATTTTCAAAAATTATTTATATGATTTTATGTAGTGAATTTAATTCAGGTAACTATATTTTTATAACTATTTAAATATTATAACAGATTTAAAGAAATATTTTTGTAATGAAAATTAATTTTGTAACTTAAGATATTTAATATAAAAGAATAAGATTATAGTTAACTATTTAAAGTAAAGGAAACTCTATTTTGAAGTATTAAGAATCTGGAAATTCATTTGGGAAGAAAAGATTGGGGCTCAATGATGTAAAAACTATGAAATATTTATAAGGTAAAGGAATGCTTTGAGTTTAAAATTTAGGGAAAGAAAATTGAAGTTCAAAATCATTAAAGGCTATGCAGATATAGTAATCCTCACTTGAAAAAGAAAAAAAAAGAAAAGATTGAAAACAATCCCTGAAAAGAAAAGAAAAATATATAGGATTGAAATCAATGCAAATGAAAAAGAGAAAAGAAAGAAAAAAAAATTATGGAAGTGAGGAGAAGCTTGAAGATATGCCTAATAAAAAATTGGCTTCACATGACCTACCTAAAGGGAAAACCTAAATATATTCCTAAACTTATATTTATGGAATAGATCTTTTACTAGTAGAGTTCTCATGAAGTTCCTATCTTTTGAATATTCTAAGTGACTTAATATTGCAACATATAGTCATCCTTGAAATGAATAGAAGACTAGAACTCTTAAACTTGATGACTGGATAATCTTGTGGCTACAGATTTAATTCAATTACTTGAGTTTTTTTTGAAAATCTCACCTTGATATTTATTTAAATAAAACTTATAGTATTTTTGAATTAAAACTTTACTACAGTAGATCATAACTTTTATGTAGTGCTAAAATTACTTAAGGACAAGTAATAGTAAAGTTTGGGAGATTTTAACCAAAGGAAAATATGTTGAGATTTTCATACCTATTTTATACTGTTTTTGATGATATTGCACTTTTAAAGGAAAATATGTTGAGATTTTCATACCTATTTTATACTATTTTTGATGATATTGTACTTTAAAGAAAGTTATTTTTGATGTTTTGTTGCAGGAATGATGAATTAGAGTCATTGGAGCAAAAAGATGCAAAAAGGAGCAAATTTGGAGCGAAAAGGACCAAAATGTGCAGAATTGAACTAGGGCGCCGAAGGCATCATCAACCTCGCTGACGACGAGATTTTTCTGAACTCCAGAATTAATTCATTAAGAAGGTCCGCCGATGACACCCTCGAGGCCGCCGAAGACGAGCTCGACGGCGCCCTCGAGGCTGCCGACGGCGAGCTCGACGACGCCCTTGAGGCCGCCGACGAGCTCGACGGTTATGCCCAATCAGGCTTTGGATAAGGCCAAATTTTGAAGGGATGCTTAGGCAACTCTTGGGAAAGCTCATCCACAACTTTAGAAGACTATTTTGGCCAAAAATTGAAGAAAGGGGGAGAGCCTAGAGAGGTTAGAGAGGTTCCAATAGTGTGTAAATTTGTGAGGAATTCTTTGAGAGATTGTAAGAGTGGAGGGAAAGTGAGAGATTTCTTCATCCTTGCTGTTTTGAAGAGGAATTCTGTGTGCTGTAAGGAAAGGAAGAGATTTAGAGGAACTTTGAGGAGTGTTCTTGGGGAGAAATTAGAGATAAGTTATTTATGTGTTGTGGTTTGTATGACTTTGATTTTATATATGAATTTTGAGTTTTGTTGTGTTTTCCCCATGAGATCTGAGTAGTCTTCCTCTCTTTCTCCTTGTCTCGAGATTTGTGAAATGGTGATTTGAATTGGTGAAGTCGTGAAAATGTTTAAGAAATTGTGATGATCTTTTCACTTTGATCTTAATTTACTTTCAATCTGGCCAATTGATTTGTTAAAATATGTTGAGTTTTACAACAAAAGTGAAGATTACATTCAAGATTCAGGGAGGTCAAAGCCCTTAGAAGTTGGGTGCAAATAAATAGGGAAATAATATTATCGAATGTAGAATTGGAGGTTTTAGAGTGACAGACTAAAATCCCTAATTTGGTCCTATCATTTGGGTGCTGAAGTGTATATGTAAGTCCTCAGGCGAGGAGAACGTGGGAGCTTCGAAGTGAGAGCCGGTATCCTCCCACCCTAGCTACAGATTCAGTAAACAAGCGAAGGATTAGTCAATATTCTTTATGCCTGGACAAAAGGGTAAAAAATAGGTATGCTCCTATTTAACACAATATAATTTGAACTAATTCACTTTATCCATTCATTATAATTTCTCGACAAGGAGAAGGATGCTTTCTTATATATTGATTATCACATTTAAACCTCCATTAGTATCATTAGTTATTTGATAGTTATTAAAATTACATATTTATTTCAATTGCCTAATAGTGATAGATAAGCAAATTGAACTTTGTTGTTATGATTAAAGTATTGCTTTTTCTAAAATCTTAAATCGTAACTCTAATCTACTCCTTGTGGGATCGATATTTAGGACTCCATTAGAGCCCTATATTACTTGAGCGATACGTATACTTGCGTTGATAAGTGTGACTTTACAATTATTGAATATTTATTACGTCCATATTTATCTTATATTTTTAAGCATATATAAAGTCTCGGTCAGTCAGTATGCACAACAAATTTAACTCCAATCAGATATGATCTAAGCTTATCAAAAGAATGCACAATGACTAATTACTTTTTTTAGTGGTGGTGTAATTAATCCGAGCATCAATAAGAGTCTTACTAGCATAGTATATGACTTTAAAAATTGTATCATATCTCTGCCCTATAACAGCTCTAATAGCTTAGTCACTTGCATCACACATTAATTGAAAAGGTTACCCCCAATGAGATGAAATAATTATAGGAGCAGTGATCAATTTTTCCTTTAAATATTCAAAGTCTTTAAGGCAATCTTGATTAAAGTCAAATTTTGTATCTTTTTCCGGAAGTTGGCATAATGGTTTATTAATTTTTGAAAAGTTTTTAATATATCTCTCGTAAAATTCAGTATTTCTTAAAAATCTCCTAAATCCTCTTACTATAGTAGGTGGAGGTAGGTTTGATATTACCTATATTTTTGTAGGATCTACTTCGATGTCATTTTCTGAAATTTTTTATCCAAGCATAATTCTTCCTGCTACCATGAATTGATATTTTTCCCAGTTCAATATGAGATTAGTATTTTCACAACGTTATTCAAATTTCTCTAAATGACTTAAACATATTTTGAAAGAAGTTTCAAACACAGAAAAAATATCCGTAAAGATTTCAATCCCTTTTTCTATCAAATCACCAAAAATTGACATCATACATCTTTGAAATATCGCAAGTGCATTACATAACCCAAAGGGCATTCACCGAAAAACAAACATTCCATAAGGAATAGTAAATGTTATTTTCTCTTGATCATCTAGAGCAATAGGTATTTGATGATATTCGATATATCCATCTAGAAAATAAAAATATTTATGCCCAGCCAACTTATCCAACATCTGGTCCAAAAAAGGTAAAGGAAGATGATCCTTCCTAGTGGTAGAATTTAATTTTCTATAATCTAAGCAGATTCTCCAACCAGTGACTTGTCTTGTTGATATTAATTTGTTATGCTCATCTGCCACTACGGTCACACCTCATTTCTTTGGAACACAGTGAATTGGACTTACCCAAGCACTGTCTAAAATAGGATATATTATTCCAAAATCTAACCATTTTAAAATTTCTTTCTTCACAAATTCTTTCATCATAGGATTTAATCTCCTTTGAGGATCGGCTCTTGGTTCATATTGATCTACTAATAAAATTCTATGCATACAAATTGAAGGACTGATTCCTTTAATATCAGCTAATGTCCACCCAAAGGCTTTATTATATCTTGTCAAAGTTTCTAACAACTATTGTTCTTGAGTATCAGTTAATTATGAGGATACTATAACAAGTAATCTAGATAAATCTCCTAAGAATACATACTTTAAATGTGTAGGAAGTGTTTTTAGTTCTAGTTTAGGAGGTTTCTCAAAAGATGAAATCAAATTCTTGTTACTTTCTGTATGATCTAACATTTCAAATTTTTCCTAAACATAATCCAAATTCTCTTTACTCCTTCAATAGATTCATCTTGAATTCTATCATCATCTTGATATTCCATATATTCCTTTTCAAATTCTCTTTCAAAAGTCTTCTTAAAATATTCATGGATTAAATATTCATTAATCTTCATTCTGAGGCATTCAATCTCTTGCTCTTTTGTAGGGTATCTCATTGATTTTGCAATATTAAATGTAACCTCTTGATCACTAACTCTCAGAGTTAGTTCTTCTTTCTGCACATCTATCAAAGCTCTTCTAGTGGCTAGGAATGGTCTTCTGACCAGAGGAAAAAATGTTGAGATTTTCATACCTATTTTATAATGTTTTTGATGATATTGCACTTTAAGGAAATGTATTTTTGATGTTTTGTTGCAAGAATGATGAATTAGGGTTATTGGAGAAAAAAAGATGCAAAAAGGAGTGAATTTGGAGCGAAAAGAACCAAAATGTGGAAATTTGAACTAGGCCGTCGACGGCGCCCTTGACCTCGCCGACGGCGCCCTCGACCCTGCCGACGGCGAGTTTTTGCTGAGGCTATAGGACAAAATTANGTCAATTAATTTGTTAAAATATGTTGAGTTTTACAACTAAAGTGAAGATTACATCCAAGATTCATGAAGGTCTAAGCCCTTGGAAATAGGTGCAAATAAATAGGGAAATAAAAATTATCGGGCGTAGAATTGGAGATTTTAGAGTGACAAGGTGAGCAAATTAAATAGGGAAATAAAATTATCGGGCGTAGAATTGGAGATTTTAGAGTGACAAACTAAAATCTAATAGGGAAATAATATTATCGGGCATAGAATTAGAGATTTTAGAGTGACAGACTAAAATCCCAAATTCAGTCCTATCGTTTGGGTGCTGAAGTGTAGATGTCAGCTCTCAGGTGAGGGGAACGTGGGAGCTCTGAAGTGAGAGCTGGTATCCTCCCAGCCTAGCCGCAGGTTCAGTAAACAAGTGTAGGATTAGTTAATGTTCTTTATGCCTGGACCAAAGGGTAAAAAATATGTATGCTCCTATTTGGCACAATACAAATTGAACTGATTCATTTTATCCATTCACTATAATTTATTGACAAGGATAATGATGTTTTCTTATATATTGAATATCACATTTAAAACCTCATTAGCATAATTAATTATTTAATAGTTATTAAAATTACATATTTATTTAAATTGCCTATTAGTGATATATAAGTAAATTGAATTTCGTTGTTGCGATTAAAGTATTACTTTTCTAAAATCTTAGTTTGTAATTCTAATGTTACTAGCTGTGGGATCGATATCTAGGACTCCATTAGAGCTTTATATTACTTGAGCAATACATATACTTGTGTTGATAAGTGTGACTTTACAATTATTGCATATTTATTACATGCATATTTATCAAATCTATAATAATTATTAAGTTTTGGTACAGTTGCTAAGGAATTAATTCTTTTAGCAACAGTATTAAATACTTATATTTTTAAGCATATATAAAATCGCAGTCAAGTTTTTGGCGTCGTTGCCGGGGAGTGAGTAAACGAAAATCACAATTAGAGTAACGGACAAATTAGGAATATTAGAAAATTTTTACTTGAATTGCAACTTATTTTCATATTTTAGTTAACTATTTTTTGTGCACTGATTTCAATTTGTATGCTTAAATTTGGACCAGAAAATTTTATACCCTACGATTCAGAAACACACTATTAGAAAAATTAGAAGATTGAGAAGAGAACCTAGAAATTCTGATACAATGGAAAATAAAGAACAATCAAGGAATAGAAAATGAACACCAACCTAGACCCCTACGAGATTATGCAAATCCTATAGCTGATGAAATTCACTTATCTATCCAAAATCCTAATGTAGCTGCTAATTCATTTGAGCTTATACCTGCTATTATCCAAATGGTACAAAACAATCAATTCAAAGGTACACCACATGAATATCCTAATTTACACCTAGCTAGTTTTTTAGAACTGTGTGCTACTTTTAAATATAACAGAGTTTCAAATGATGTTGTTAGACTTAGACTTTTTGCTTTTTCACTGAGGGATAAGGCTAAGATGAGGTTAAATTCATTATCACCAGGATCTATTATAACTTGGGGAGAACTTTCACAGAAATTTCTATCTAATATTTCCCTCCATCCAAAACTCCTAAACTTAGAAATGACATAACATCGTTCTCAGATTGATGGAGAGTCAACATACAAGCTTGGGAGAGATTTAAGATAACATCATTTTGTCAGATTGATGGAGAGTCAATATATGAAGCTTGGGAGAGATTTAAATATATTCTTAGGAAATGCCCTCATCATTTGTTACCAGATTGGTTGATAATTCAAACTTTTTATAATTGATTAGTGGGATCACTTAGATCGATTGTCGATGTTGCGGCTGGTGGTTCTTTAATGTCAAAACCTTTTGATGAGACTTTTTCCATGAAGCGGCTGGTGGTTCTTTAATGTCAAAACCTTTTGATGAGGCTTATTCATTAATAGAAGAAAATGCTACCAACAATTTTCAATGACCCTCTGAAAGGGTAAATCCTAAAAGAGTAGCTAGTATCCACGGCTGGTGGTTCGTTAATGTCAAAACCTTTTGATGAGGCTTATTCATTAATAGAAGATATGGCGTGGTTCTTTAATGTCAAAACCTTTTGATGAGGCTTATTCATTAATAGAAGAAAGACTACAACTTTTCAATGGCCCTCTGAAAGGGTAAATCCTAAAAGAGTAGCTAGTATCCATGATTCTGATGTGATATGTATGTTAGCTTTGCAGATTACTGCAATATCAAGGAAATTAGATAATTATGGGATGAATTATTCTCTAACACCTCCTATGATGGAAGAGAATTCATCTGGGCAATTTGTGGACGTTCAACCTTCATATGAGACTTTAAATGCTATTAATAGGCCCAACAACCCGTATTCAAACTATTATAACCTAAGTGGATGTTCAACCTTCATATGAGACTTTAAATGCTAGTAATAGACCCAACAACCCTTATTCGAACTATTGTAACCCAGTTGAAACCTTAAATGCTATTAATAGACCCAACAACCCATATTCGAACTATTATAACCCAGGATTATAATCATCCAAATTTTAATTGGAATAACAATTCTTCTACAAATCAACAATGGGCAAACAACTTAGTGAACCCATTAGGAAATTCATTCAACTAAGAAAATGTTAATTATAGACCTTCTTATCCTCCAAAGTGAACCCATTAGGAAAATCATCCAACCAAGGAAATGTTAACTATAGACCTTCTTATCCTCCAGACAGTAACACTCAAATTAAGGAGAAGAAGTTGTCTATGGAAGAGCTGATATTAAACATGGGTCCACAATTGTGTAACACTCAAATTAAGGAAAGAAGTTATCTATGGAAGAGCTGATATTAAACATGGGTCAACAATTAGAAATTCATCCAACCAAGGAAATGTTAACTATAGACCTTCTTATCCTTCAAGATTTAACAGTGCACTCAAATAAGGAGAAGAAGTTGTCTATGGAAGAGCTGATATTAAACATGGGTCAACAATTGCAGAATCATGGAAATCAATTACAAATTCAAGGAAATCTATTACAAAATCAAGGAACTGCTATTAAGAATATTGAAAAACAATTAGGGCATACCACTACTGCGCTTAGTAACCGAATATTAGGAACTTTTCCTAGTACTGTGGAACCAAATTCCAATGATCAAGGAAAAGAATAAATCAAGGCGATATAATTACAAAGTGGAAAAGAATTGGAAATAAGAGTGCAAAAAGAAATGAAAATTGAAAAAGAGAAAGTGGATACCGAAAAAGAAAATGATTTGAATACCCAGATTTAGAATATTCACTTACACCAATGAAAATTATTGTGGAAAAACCTCCACCACCGTTTCCTCAAAGATTGAAGTAAAATAAAGAGAATAAACACACCATGAAAATTACTGTGGAGAAACCTCCACCATCGTTTCCTCAAAGATTGAAGCAACACAAACAAAATAAATTTACTGTGGAGAAACCTCCACCACTCAAAGAAAGAAAAGGATCATGAATACCCAGATTTAGAATATCCACTTAAACCAATGAAAATTACTGTTGAGAAACCTCCACCACCGTTTCTTCAAATATTGAAGCAACACAAACAAAATAAACAATTTTCCAAATTTTTAGAAATTCTTAAGAAGTTAACAGTAAATATTCCCTTCGTAGAAGACTTAGAGAAAATGCCCAATTATGTGAAATTTATGAAAGATATTCTGAACAAGAAAAAGAAGTTCACGGATAACGAAACTGTTGCACTTAGCAAAGAGTGTAGTGCAATTATTCAGAAAAAGCTTCCAAAAAATTAAAAGATCCTGGCAATTTCACTATACCGTGTGCTATCGGTGAAAATTTTAATGGAAGAGCTTTATGTGATTTAGGAGCTAGCATTAATCTTATGTCTCTATCAATTTTCAAAAGATTAGAATTATTGGAAGAGCTTTATGTGATTTGGGAGACAGCATTAATCTTATGCCTCTATCAATTTTCAAAAGATTAGGATTAAGACGGCATTAATCTTATGCCTCTATCAATTTTCAAAAGATTAGGATTAGGAGAAGTCTCACCTACTGAGTCAGCATTAATCTTATGCCTCTATCAATTTTCAAAAGATTAGGATTAGAAGAAGTCTCACGTACTTTTGTAACTCTTCAGTTAGCAGATCGTTCAGTTACATATCCTAAGGGAGTTATAGAAGATGTGTTGGTAAAAGTGGATAAATTTATTTTTCCTGTGGATTTCATTGTTTTAGATATGAAGGAAGATAAAAAAATACCAATCATTTTAGGGAGACCATTTTTAGCTACGGGAAAGGTTATGATAGATGTTTAAAATGGAGAATTAACTATGAGAGCTAACGATAAAGAAGTGACTTTTAACATTGCAAAATCTATGAAATACCCTGCTGTTGAAATAGATAATAAATGTTTTCACATGAAAATTAGTGAACGTCTATTGAAGGAACATTTTAAAGAACATTTTGAAGAGAAAGAACAATTTAAAGAGAGTAATAAAGTTATTTTGGACGAATTAGAAAGAAGAATTAGATTATGTTCAGGAAAGATTTGAGATGTTGGATATTACAAAAAATGCTGATAAAAATCTATTTTATTATGTTCAAGAAAGATTTGAGATGTTGGATATTACGGAAAATGCTGATAAGAATCTATTTTTATGTTCAGGAAAGATTTGAGATGTTGGATATTACGGAAAATGCCGATAAAAATTTATTTCCATCGATTATAAAACCACCTGAACTTGAGATGAATTGTTCAAGAAAGATTTGAGATGTTGGATATCACAGAAAATGCTGATAAGAATCTATTTCCTTGTTGAAGAGAATGATGAAGTTATTTTGGACGAATTAGAAAATGAAGAATTAGATTATATTCAGGAAAGATTTGAGATGTTGGATATTACAAAAATGCTGATAAGAATCTATTTCCATCAATTATAAAACCACCTGAACTTGAGTTGAAAGTATTACCTAGCCACTTGAAGTATGTATGAAGAATCTAGTTCCGTCAATTATAAAACCACCTGAACTTGAGTTGAAAATATTGCCTAGCCATTTGAAATATGTGTTTCTGGGAAACTCATAAAAACACCTGAACTTGAGTTGAAAATATTGCCTAACCACTTGAAGTATGTGTTTCTGGGAGACTCGTCTACATTAATTGTTATTACCAAGCCACTTGAAGTATGTGTTTTTAGGAGACTCATCTACATTACCTGTTATTATATCTTTTCCTAGCCACTTGAAGTATGTATTTTTAGGAGACTCATCTACATTACCTATTATTATATCTTCTGCCTAGTCACTTGAAGTATGTATTTTTAGGAGACTCATTTACATTACATGTTATTATATCTTCATTTGAAGTATGTACTTTTGGGAGACTCATCTACATTACCTGTTATTATATCTTAAGAATTAAAAGAAGAAGTATGTATTTTTACGAGACTCATCTACATTACCCGTTATTATATCTTCAGAATTAAATGATTATGAAATATGTGTTTTTGGGAGACTCATCTACATTACATGTTATTATATCTTTAGAATTAAATTAATTGCAAGAGCGACTGTTAGATATATTGAAAAGATATAAGAAAGCTTTTGGTTGGACCTTAGCTGATATTAAGAGAATCAGTCTTTCGATCCGTATGCACATAATTATCTTAGATGAACAATATAAACCAAGAGTTGATCCATACGGAGATTAAATCCAATGATGAAAGAAGTAGTTAAGAAGGAAATTTTAAAATGGTTAGACACTTGAATTATATATCATATTTCAANTACTAGGTGGCATATTTGCATTGATTATAGAAAATTAAACACTGCCATTAGGAAAGATCACTTCCCTTTACCATTCCTGAACCAAATATTGGATAGACTTGCTGGACACAAATTTTTTTGTTTTTNATTTCAAATAGTGCGTGGGTAAGTTCAATTCATTGTGTTCCTAAGAAAGGAGGAGTGACTGTTGAGACAAAAAAAATAATGAATTAATACCTATCAGACAAGTTACTGGGTGGTTCATTGATTATAGAAAATTAAACACTGCCACAAGGAAAAGATCACTTCTCTTTACCCTTTCTAGACCAAATAGTAGGTAGACTTGCTGGGCACAAATATTTTTATTTTTTAGATGGATATACCGGTTACCATCACATTCCTATTGCTTCTGAGGATCAATNTTGGGATGAGCCTTATTTATATAAACAATGTAAAGATCTTATTATGAGGAGATTTGTACCTTATGAAGAAACTGAGCTGATCATTTAAAAATGTCATGATTCTGAATTTAGAGGACATTTTGGGATTGATAAAATTGCTTATAAAATTTTACAAGTCTTTCTTATACTTTTGCTTCTCACACTATAGTTATCCTACTTACTTTTGCTAATTTTACAAGTTGAATTTTATTGGTCTACTATCTTTAGAGATGTTTATAGATACATAAAAACTTGTGATCGATGTCAACGATTAAGAAATATATCTAGAAGCAATGCAATGCCTCTGAATTTCGTGTTTGAAGTTGAGATCTTTGACGTTTTGAGATTTTATGGGACCATTTATTCCTTCATTTGGGAACTTATATATATTAATTGTAGTAGACTATGTTTCTAAGGGACCATTTACTTCTTCATTTGGGAACTTATATATATTAATTGTTGTAGACTACGTTTCTAAGTGGATTGAAGCACGAGATTTAACCTCGTTGTGATGCTAAAAGTGTTTCAAAATTTTTAATGAAAAATATTTTCACTAGATACGAAATGCTTAGAATGATTATCACTAATTTGGGAACTTATATATATTAATTGCAGTAGACTACGTTTCTATGTGGATTGAAGCACAAGCTTTACCTTGGGAACTTATATATATTAATTGCAGTGGACTACGTTTCTAAGTGGATTGAAGAACAAGCTTTACCTCGTTGTGACAAGTTTCAAGATTTTTAATGAAAAATATTTTCACTAGATACGGAATGCCTAGAATGATTATCACGAACGGATGATCCCATTTTAGGAATAAATATATTCAGAGATTGATAGAAAAATTTAATATTATTCATCAAATCTCTACTTCCTATAATCCTCAAACCAATGGGTTAGCTGAAGTTTCTAATAGAGAGATTAAGCAAATACTTAAAAGACTGTAAACCCTAGTAGAGTAGATTGATCCACTAGACNTTATGCGAAAGAACTAATTTGGTTTTGAATTGGGAGAAATGTCAATTTATGGTTGCAGGAGAAATTGTGTTAAGACATAAAATTTTGGAAGATGATATGGAAGCAAACCCTGCAAAAATTCAAGTTATATCTAAACCAACGCCTCCTGAAAAATGGTATGGAAGTAGACCCTGCAAAAATTCAAGTTATATCTAAACTAACACCTCCTACGTAATGTAAAGAGAGGTTAGGAGTTTTCTTGGACATGTTGGATTTTATAGGCGTTTTATTAAAGATTTTTTAGAGAGGTTAGGAGTTTTCTTGGACATGTTAGATTTTACAGGCGTTTTATTAAAGATTTTTCAAAAATTACCAAACAACTATGCCAACTTTTAGAAAATGACAAGAAATTTGAATTTACTGAAAGTTGTTTAAATGCCTTTGAGTTATCCAAAAATTATCAAACCTCTATGCCAACTTTTACAAAAGGACAAGAAATTTGAATTTATTGAAAGCTGTTTAAATGCCTTAAAGTTATTAAAGGAAGAAATTAATCACAGCCCCTATTATAGTTTCACCTAACTGGGAGAAACCATTTGAATTGATGTGTGAGGCTAGTGAATAGTTAGAAAAGGATAAGAAATTTGAATTTACTGAAAGCTGTTTAAATGCCTTTGAGTTGTTAAAAGAAAAATTAATCACATTTTAGAAAAGGACAAGAAATTTGAGTTTACTGAAAGCTATTTAAATGTCTTTGAGTTATTAAGAGAAAAATTAATCACGACCCTTTATTATAGTTTCACCTAACTGGGAGAAACCATTTGAACTGATGTGCGATGCTAGTGATTATGTTATTGTAGTTTTACCTAACTGGGAGAAACCATTTGAACTGATGTGTGATGCTAGTGATTATGCTATTTGAGCTGTCCTTGAACAAAGGTATGAAAAGATTTTTAATGTCATATACTACGCTAGTAAAACTCTTAATGATGCACAAATTAACTATACTCTTACTGAAAAAGAGTTACTGACCATTGTGTACGCTTTAGATAAATTCAGATCTTATTTAATTGAAGCTATATGTGTTGTGCATACTGATCACTATGTTATTAAATATCTGATGCAAAAGAAGGATGCTAAACCAAGGTTAATTACATGGATACTTTTGATGTAAGAATTTGATCTTGCGGTTATTGATAGAAAGGAAACTGATAATCCAATTGTTGATCATTTATCAAGATTAGNACAATTAAATGAATTAGAAGAATTAAGAAATGAGTCTTATGATAACGACAAAATTTATAAGGAGAAACTAAAGTTGTGGCATGATTGAAAGATTAACCAAAAGAACTTTGAACCAGAAGAAGAAGTTTTGCTTTACAACACGAGGCTAAAATTATTTCCTGAGAAATTGAAGTCTCGTTGGTTAGGACCCTTTACTGTGACTAAAGTTTATACTTACGGAGCTGTTGAAATTGAAGATCAAAAAACTAGAAATAGATTTAAAGTAAATAGACACATATTAAAACCATATTATGAGGGTAAAAGACAAAATTTTAAAGAGGTTTTAATAATCAGTCAACCTGAATGACACCTGAATAGGTCAGGCTAACGACGTTAAACCAAGCACTTTATGAGAGGCAACCCATATTTATCTTTATTTTTATCACAACTATAGATTATCATTAGTATGTGGTAGTTATAAGCTCTACTACCATTATTTATCCTTGAAACATCATAAAAATTGGATTCATAGAGAAAAATTAGAACGCATTCGGACCAGAGCGAAAACTGTAAAAATTNTTAATGAAAATTTCAAAATTTTCAAAAAGATTTGATTAAAATTTACAAAATTTGCGTAATATAACGCAATTTGGTCTAATTTGCAAAATTAAAATGTTTTAGGACCCAGTGAGGGACCCACTTTACACAACATCTAGCTGGAACTAGTCCACCTACACACTCATTGGGGGTCCGACCCCATATAAAGATCAGAATGTCCTTAATGGCCTTCTGAATCACTCTGTTCAAAGATGGTTGAACAGATTATCCTGAAGGTCAAAAAAGTTGACCATACTTTCCCAAGACAGAAATGGGTAGAGTATGCCAACGGAAGCAAGGTGNGCCGCCGACGCCCTTGACGCCGCCGACGATGGGTTTTTCCCGAGAGTCCGGGCAAAATTAATACAAAGGATCGCCGACGGCGCCCTCGACTTTGCCGATGGCGAGACCGGTGAAATGGCGGTTACTTGGGTTCAAATGGCGGTTTTTTACGATTTTTGGGCGGGAATAATCTTCTTAAGCTCAAAAATTTGATTCCTAATTCATATTTTCCCTCCAAAAAAGAAGTGAAACTCCACCAATCTCATTCTTATGGCGTCCAATTTCCCTGATAATCTCAGAATGCGAGTTTTCAATCGACGAAAGTTTATTAGTGCGGAAGCACAACGAATCTTCAATAANACATGAATGCATTACCGATGTATGAAGATATTTTTTCTTGATTTAAATGGAGAGAGAAACTTGTCCCCAGCGAAGTCGCTAGAAGCNTTCAATAAGTTACTGACGAAGAAAAGATTGATCAAGGAACGAGGATTTGTAAATCGTGGATTGAATAATCCCATGACGGATGTCGGCACTATTTTTGGTGTGGGGTTTGCCCGTAAGAAGCCGTCGTTCATCGGAATTGAAATCCCGTTGCCCGCTTCGGAAGGATGTTTTTTTAAAAAAATTTTAGTTTTGAAAAACATGAAGTCAAACTGACCCCATAATTTTTATAGTTTAGATGAAAGAGCGCTTTACCTCAAATCTTGTATCTATCCCGGGATGAACATAAGAGTTGAGGGTGAGGCTTGATCAAATAAACTAAAGAAAGTTATGACATCCGTTTGGTCTGCAAAACGAATGTATTGGCCGACAAGTTTCCCTATTTAATATAAGGAATTAAATAGGGTTTATATTATGCTGGGTTCGGGAAAAAGCTTCTTATAAGGGCAAGCCCCTATAGTTAATTACATCATAGATAACTGAAGTTACCTAAGAATAGTCTCGATAAAATTCAATAAAAATTACCTTTAAGGACTTCAAATGGTAAGGACATTTCAAAGATATCGGACCAAGAAGTGTGAAGGAGGATTGGTTCAAATTTGGAACATTTTTGTTTTGGAGTCCAAAGGAGGAAACACTAGAGGATGTCACGGATCCGAAGGAAAAACTTCAGTGACTTCCCAAGCTGNTGTTGTTTAAAGCTAAGGAAGGGATGTATTAGTGTAGATCCTCTTGCTGTTGAAGATGACCGGGCTGCCTACCATGTAAGCTCCAGGCTCCTCGTTGTAGCAGAGTTCAAGTTTTCTAGGTTATTTGGTTATAATATTAAATGCTCCAAGCTTCTCGTTGTAGCAGAGTTCAAGTTTTCTAGGTCATTTGGTTATAATGTTAAATCAACCAAGCTCCTCGTTGTAACAGAGTTCAAGTTTTCTAGGTCATTTGGTTATAATGTCAAATCAGATAGACCCTATGGTTAAAGTTCTTTAAATTTTATTATGGGCATATTAAAGTTTATTAAAGTGACATCAAGCTCTTCGTTGTAGCAGAATTCAAGTTTTTCTAGGTCATTTGGTTATAATGTCAAATCAAGTGATCACCATGTTGTAGCAGAGTTCAAGTTTTCTAGGTCATTTGGTTATAATGTCAAATCAGATGACATCTACTCGTTGTAGCAGAGTTCAATTTTTCTAGGTCATTTGGATATAATGTCAAATCAGATGACCCTATAGTTAAAGTTCCTTTAAAATTTTATTATGGGCATATTAAAGTTGATTAAAGCGACACCGGTCAAGATCTCACGGTTCCATCATCCCGTCACCACTATTTTCTATTCATCACTTAATCCAAATGAATTTACTAAACTCAACTTAATGAGTTCCATAATTTCATTTAGACATCACTTAGTCCAAATGAATTTACTAAACTCAACTTAATGAGTTCCATAATTTCATTTAGACCTTGGGAAGCCTCGTTACACTTAGTCCAAATGAATTTACTAAACTCAACTTAATGAGTTCCATAATTTCATTTAGACCGCACCTCGTTACTAAACTCAACTTAATGAGTTCCATAATTTCATTTAGACCGTGGGAAACTTCATTAGCAATGTAGGTTACCTCCTCTGGAATTCCATAATTTCATTTAGACCGTGGGTCCAAATGAATTTACTAAACTCAACTTAATGAGTTTCATAATTTCATTTAGACCGTGAGACCTCGTTACTAAACTCAACTTAATGAGTTCCATAATTTCATTTAGACCGTGGGAAACTTCATTAGCAATGTAGGTTACCTCCTCCCCATAATTTCATTTAGACCGTGGGAAGCCTCGTTAGCAACCGTAGGTTACCTCCTCCGACATTTAGACCGTGGGAAGCCTCGTTAGCAACCGTAGGTTACCTCCTCCGAGGGGTTCCTGATCTTCCTCTATCGGAATCACTTAGTCCAAATGAATCTATTAGAATCACTTAGTCCAAATGAATTTACTAAACTCAACTTAATGAGTTCCATAATTTCATTTAGGGAAGCCTCGTTAGCAACCGTAGGGTTACCTCCTCCGAGGGCTCCCGATCTTCCAATAGGGGAAGCCTCGTTAGCAACCGTAGGTTACCTCCTCCGAGGGTTTCCCGATCTTCCGATAGAGATGGAAAACCTCGTTAGCAACCGTAGGTTACCTCCTCCGAGGGTTCCCGATCTTCCAATAGAGGCGTTTTTNGACCGTGGGAAGCCTCGTTAGCAACCGTAGGTTACTTCCTCCGAGGGATTCCCGATCTTCCAATAGAGACATATTAATTTAGTTGAAGTTATATTTTTAGTGATGTTTGTGATTAAATTTTGAGTTGTCTTATATTTTTGAAATGTTGTGGGGGTGATTTATGCAATTTTATATTTTCTATGCAGGTATGTAAATACAAGCATAAATAAAAGTGTAATAGGAAAGTACAAGAAAGACTGTAAAACGCCGTAAACTGTAAAAGTGTACCTGGCGAGTCTTCTTGTTCCACCACCTTTGCTCTGAGAAGGGAAGCTTCGATCAGAGATGCTTGATACGTTCGTTGGGGTCCAAGGAGGCTATGGATTGAGTCCCTGGTTTTGGTGTAAAGCCTAAATATGAATTCGACCACAGCCGAATTTGGGTGTTGGTCTAGAGCTATGATGGACGCTCTATAGAAGGGGGATTTGATGGGGCTCTGGCTTCTTTCACTCTTGTGAAGATGTAGAGCCAATTTATTTGGAGTTTGNTTTCTATGCAGGTATGTAAATACAAGCATAAATAAAAGTGCAGTAGGAAAGTATAAGAAAGATTGTAAAACGTTGTAAACTGTAAAAGTGTACCTGGCGAGTCTTCTCGTTTCATCACCTGCAGCTCAAAATGCATGTCAGAGCAGTTTATGTTTATATAGCTGGAAAAGTAAAGTCTTGGAAACCTTCCTAACTCTATGTTGTGTATTGAGGGCCCTTAAATTTTAAGGATAATATTATTAAGTAAAACATATTAAATTAAGACTTTCCTAACTCTATGTTGTGTATTGAAATTCCTTAAGTTTTAAGGATAATATCATTAAGTGAAACATATTAAGTTTAATAGATCCCTAAGGTATTCACCAGGTTAAGAGTAGGGAGCAGGTCCATGCAACCTTCTTAATGTCAGGTAAAAGGCATTAGGTTCATTTAAACTTTATTATGTTAGTTAATAATTCATCCTAGGAACAACCTGATGCTCAGTGAACATTGATGTCTTGATTATCCCTAAGAATAAGGTAAATGTCATTTACTTTTCAATTTGAAAATTATGTGGGTGAAGACCCTTTAGGAGAAAAATTAGTGTTATTAAGAATACTTAGACAAATTTTAGTCCGAATTGGACTTATGGTGTTTTAAAGGAGATTACTTATGTTGATTTTTCTAATCCTCTTTTAACAAGACTTGTGGTGTTTTAAAAAGAGTATTGATTATGTTGATTTTTCTAATCCTCTTTTAACGAGTGGATTTTGACTTAAATTCACCACTGAGCCCTTAAGTCCTCTGATTATGTTGATTTTTCTAATCCTCTTTTAACAAGTGGATTTCAACTTAAGTTCACCACTATATCCTTAAAACCTAAGTGAATGTATTCAGTGTGTGCATTAATTTTGAAAAGATTTAAAACTTTAAGTGATCATTATCAATATCATTTAAACATCATTTTGATTATCAAACAAGGGTGTGAAATCATTGATTTCCAAAGGCNATTTATTTATTCAAACCGCGGGCTGACTGGATCATCGGATCCGTTGAACAGCCACGCGGCGTGCTTCTATTCGACACCGCCTTCTGAGTCAGCTGCCACGCGACCCGCCGGATCGTTCCAAAGGATTATCAGGCTTGATCCCCGCCATCTATTCAATACACGCGAGAATGGACGACATCTGTTCATCGTCTCCGATGGCTTTAACTGAGAGCTGTCCAACTTAAAACCTTAATATCTCTCTTGTTTATTAATGGATTTTGATGAATTTTTTTTAAGTTGTTCGCCTTGAAGAGACGAACACATCTATATGGTAAACATACTATGAAATCAAGCCATCATAAATGGAGAGCTCACGAAGGCTCGGGAGAGTGAGTGAGGTTATATCTTTGCTCCGAGAGGTTTAGCCTCAATCAGAGATTCTTCACACCTTCGTTGGGTCCAAAGAGCTTAGGGATGAAGTCTCTGGCTCTGGTGTAAGGTCTATGTATGATTTCGACCACAACCGATTTTCGGGGTTGGTTGAGAGCTATGGTATAGGTTTCAAAGGGGGAATTGATGGGGGTTTGGCTTCCTTCACTGTTGTGAAGGTGTAGAGCCAATTTGTTTAAAGTTTGGTGCTGTGTAGGTTCGGATTGAAGTTTGTCCTGGTTTCGGGCAGGAATTTAAACTCAAAATTGGATTTCAGTGGTGGAATTGGGAGAGGGAAATGGATTGTAATGTGCTAAGGGACTCTTAGAGAAGCTCTCTGAGGAGTTTGGGAGACCTTGGTGAAAATTATTTCTTACCACACTATTCATGGTCGTGGGGGGCATTTTATAGAAATTGGTCAAGGGGAAGCTTAGTTGGCCAATTGAGGGGTTAGCCCCACTGCTTAGGTGTTAAGCAGAGGAGCTATCAGCTCAATTTGGGCTGAGGTTAAAGCTTATAATGAGCAGTAAAAATGGCACCATAGGGTATTGACATGTGGTATGGCAAGTACTTTGATTTAACCCTCTATATCCCTTTAAAAATTAAAAAAAATATTTTTACCCATGAGATAAATATCAAGCTTAACCATGTGTTGGTGGCTGGTTTTAAACTCAACTCTAGAGTCTAGGAAGAGTTAAGATAAGACTCATTTGACCATACCAAGCTCAATTGGTTTGGATTTGGCCATAAGTCCAAGAAGGTGCATATGA
>JXCR01147906.1:104778-116063 GCA_002079205.1 Phalaenopsis hybrid cultivar | reverse complement strand
TTGAAGCAACACAAACAGAATAAACAATTTTCCAAATTTTTAGAAATTCTTAAAAAGTTAACGGTGAACATTCCCTTCATAGAAGCTTTAGAGCAAATGCCTAATTATGTGAAATTTATGAAAGATATTCTGAACAAAAAAAGAAAGTTCACAGACAACGAAACTATTGCACTTAGCGAAGGGTGTAGTGCAATTATTCAAGCTTCCTAACCTGGTAGCTTCACTATACCGTGTGCTATCGGTGAAAAATTTTATGGAAGAGCTTTATGTGACNTTGAGCGTCGGGGTGACAGAGGGAGAGTTTGGCGGCTGAGGAGTGGAGATGAGAAGGTTTGAGGAAGGTAAAGGGGAGGATATAATCACTATTGGAAGGGGATATAGCCGGAGCACCACTTCCTTCTCGGTTACAATACACAAAGGGGAAAGAAAAGAGATCTGAAACCGAACACACTCACTTCTAGAATTGACTCTCCACTCATAGGGGACGGCAATTTATAGGTTCTCCCTGGACAGGGGAAGCTTCTACACAAAGGAATGGAGTGGGAAGCCTAGAAAAATTCTGAAAACACTCCCTTGAGCAACAAACTTGTGATGCCCTACCTGGATCGCAATAATTCGCGTGATCCCTCCATCCCTCGTGCGGGATCTCCCTCTCTCGCGAACCCTCATGAGATCCCTGTAGTTCCGCTTCTAGGATGCCAAAAGGGTTCTTGGCCCCATGGTTCGAAGCACGTCACTATGTTTTTGTGAATTTATTTTACCCATTTGATTGCCTATACTGCACCAACTTTCGTAGAGTGCAAATAACTCTCCATCAAAGATTTGAGATCGACATAGTCATCCAAGAGTTTAGAGCATGCTTGTGCATTTTTTTCTTGGTCATCTAGGCATTATTTGATGAAGGCACACATATTCATTGAACTAGAAAGCAGAAGCTTACGCTGCAACAATTTTTCTAAGTATCACTTCATTTGAAATGATACATTCAGCATCCATTTTGGTGATGAAATTGGAATGATTCGATCTGTGAATGCAACCTTCGGTGTACTGTCAAGAGCTTTTCTAAAAAAATATTTCATTAAAATGTTTCTTATTATATATTTTAATCTATTTTAATCTCACTTTATAAATGATGTATATGGTATACAAGGGACGCAAATATGCATGCAGTGGCAAAGGAACATTATCTATTGGCTTTCTAGTTTTTTGTCTTCCTCAATTTCTACCTAATGAAGGCTAGTTAAACTTTCATGTAACGTATATTGACTATCTAACTTTGTTTTTACCTTTTTCTACCTTGACATACATACCTACCACCAACATGCATTTTTCAATTAACATGGTCATACAGAGATGTCTTTAAAATGCAAAACTCTTTACCTTTATAAAGATATCGATCTTGAATTATACAAATAGCAAAGGGAACATATGATATTCTCATGATCGGGATAAATCAAGTGAAAGTCAGGACAAGTTATAGACTTGTATTCAGTCAAAACTAGGTACATTAATTTGCATATTGGTAAGAGTAAGGAAAGCTGGGATATTGCATGTGCTAGTTTATTTCGATGTTAGGTTTATTTTTATAAGACATAGGAGTAATTTTGAATGTGCTCAATCCATTTGACTTATCTATTGCCCAACTTCATTTTAGCATTTTAATATTTCAAGGTCTAGTGATCATAAGTACGGATGAATTTCTTGGTGACAAATAATGCTGCCATTGTCTTAATACATGAAGGACATACATTTTTTTTTTATTAAAATAAAATACTTGAATTAACTTCTCACTAAATAAGCAGTTGGGTGGACTTTTTTGCGAAAAACACCGCATATTGAAACCAATAATATAAAATGATATTAAAAAAAATTTCCCAAAATTACTGAGTTTTAGATTTGGTGATGAAATAATTAATATTTAGGGCATTTACATACATGCCAGCCAATTCTTATATATTTACATATCTAACTCCTAAATTTTATTTTTTACATATATACATCCCATTTCTTTCATTTCACAAAAAATATCACTCTTTAAACTTTAAGAAGTGAAATGCACTTTTTCATTTATAGGTATGGTGGCATACATATAAAACCGAAGTTTAAGTGTCAGATATGTAAATACATAAGAATTGAATGGTATGTATGTAAATCTTTCTTAATATCTTATCTGTTCAAAGGCTTTGATAGTGGATGACGTATAAATTTTTTAAATATATTTGTCAATGAGATTGAAGTTATTGAAGTTTTGAATAGACCTATCTATAAACATAGCTAACTAATGAAAACTCTAAACATCATAGATAGAGGGGTTGGTTAATCAAAAATAGATATATTTTTGAGAAATTTGATACCCCATTAAATTTGACTTTTGATTGCATAAACATGTACTTTTTGAGATTAGGGTACTTCATATCCCTAAACTGAGACAACACTTAATGCAAGTGATCAAATTTAATGAACAATCTCCTAACAAATTTAACACTCGCTGTTTCTCCAACTTTAGATGTGGAGTGTAGTTAGAATCTTGTGCCAATTATATATCTTATAAGGTACTCTATGCCTTTTGTGCTGCTGATGCACATGGCCAAAGTTTGAAGAATGTGATGCGAACTTCCTCTTCAAGCAAGGGTGTTGGCTTTGATTCATAAGTTATAAAGACATAGATATTGTATGATCATGTTATTACGGATGCCCAGGACCTAAAATTTAAATGGTTTAAACATCTAATCAGAAGTGGATAAAATAAATCAAATCCCATTTTTTAGACGAGTTACGAAAGCATTTTGCTTACCCCCAAGATTTACTTCAGTTTAAGCAAGATACAATAATTTGCATAACTACTTTTGTGTTCTTGATTTATGAGGAGCTAATGGGGCTTATTATCATTTTCAGATGAATACTTTCTTCTTTGCTATTATTTGCTATGTACTTTGTCATTATTTCATGTCGTAGATACTGTCTTCCATTTCCTTCTATATGAATTCGGATTTGATGGTACCAATTGCGCATAAATTACTTTACAGAAAGCACAGTGACCCATATTTCATGCTAAGCATTTACTTATTGTGCAAATAACAACACATATACTCCAGGGATCATCTTTTTTTTGCATCACTTGTACAGGGGCAACTGACGGACTTCATGCTTTAACATAAATAGTTTTTATATTAGTTTATGTACTTGAAGTTTGAGCTGGTGATTTGTGGGTTCATCTTGTAATGATAAATTTGATATTAGGAAATCAATTTGAAATCTGTGGCGTGTTTAATATCGTGAATGGGAGGAAGCTCAGTAGGAACTTAACCAACAATAATATCTTGAAATTTTGATAAATTTATAATAGTCATAACATGCATACAACAACAACAACAACAACAACAAAGCCTTAATCCCACTATGTGGGGTCGGCTACATGAATCCTTTTTCTCCATTGCATTCTATTTAGTTTCATATTTTCATTTAGTTCTAGTAAATTAAGATCATTTTTTATACAATAAGCCCAAGTCTTCCTAGGCCTACCTCTACCTTTCTTAACACAAGTCGAATCTAAAACATCTACTCTCCTAATCAGATCATCAGATGGTTGACGTTTAATGTGACCAAACCATCTAAGATGACTTTCTTTAATTTTGTCCGTCACAGGAGCTACACCAACCCTATCACAGATATATTCATTTCACATTTTGTCTCCAAGTGTAAAGCCACTTATTATTATGCTTCTCTTTTAAAGGCCAACATTAAGCGCCATAGAGCATTGCAGGTCTCACTACCGTCTTATAAAATTTTCCTTTCAGTCTAAACAGTACTTTTCTATCTCACAAAAGGCTTGAAGCATTCCTCCACTTCAACCAACCAACTTAAATTCTACTGTTGACATCCCCATCTATATCACCATCGCTTTGAACAACGGACCCAAAATATCTAAATCGTTCACACATTTAATAATTTGATCACCCAAAGTCACACTTTTGTCACTAGAGCTATTACTACTAAAATTACATTGAATGTATTCAATAATATTTGGAACAACAGACCCAAGATATCTAAATCGTTCACACTTTTTAATAATTTGATCACCCAAAGTCACACTTCTGTCACTAGAGCTACTACTACTAAAATTACATTCCATGTATTCAGTTTTAGTTCTATTTAAATGAAGGCCTTTAGACTCCAATATAGACCTCCATATTTCAAGTTTTTCTTGGGTTTTTTCTCTCGTTTTATCCACGAGAAGGATATCATCAGCAAAAAGCATACACCAATGTACATCTTCCTGTAGATGTCTACTAAGGCCATCTATAACTAAAGCAAAAAGATATGGGCTTAAAGCCTATCCCTGATGTAATCCAACAGAAATAAGAAAATATTTGGTCAATCCTTCTTCAGTTTGAATACAAGTAACAACTCTAGTATACATATCTGTAATGGCTTGAATATAAGTCATATTAACACCTTTCTTCTCAAGAACTCTCCAAAGGATATCGCTTGGAACCTTATCGTAAGTTTTTTCTAAATCAATAAAAATCAAATGTAGATTGTCCTTATTATCTCTGAACTTCTCCATCGAACCTCTCAATAAATGTATAGCTTCCGTAGTAGATCTGCCAGACATAAATCCAAATTGATTATGAGAAATCTTTGTAATGCGTCTTAACCCATATTCAATTACCCTCTCCCATAACTTTAAATTATGACAAATCAACTTAATTCCTCTATAATTTGCACACTTTTATGCATCCCCTTTATTCTTAAAAATGGGGACCAAAATACACTTCCTCCACTCCTCAGACATTTTTTAGTTTTTAAAATAATATTAAAGTTTAGTAAGCCAATAAACTCCCAAATCTCAACTTCTTTTTTTCTAATGTGACAGTAAAAATGAAACGTTGTATTATTATTCACGATATTAATATCACTAAGTTCGATCATATTTTCAGAAACTTCATTAAAAAGTTTATCAAAATAACTCATCCACTTATGTTGAATATCTTTTTCTAAGTACTTTTTGATTTTCATCTTTAATACACTTTACATGAGTCAAATCTTTACCTTTTTTCTCTTTGTTTGGCTCCTTAGTATGTAATATATTATAAAGGTCATTAAAAACAGAATTTTTAGCGTCACAGATTTTTCTTTTACTCCCTGCGGGCAGTTTAATATTTTTCACAATTCTCTAAGCTTTTACATTTAAACTAGTTTTTATAACATAACTTCTTAAACATTATCTTTTTTTGCACGTTATTATTCCATCACCAATTATTTTTGTTTATAAAAATTTTTTCTTTTTATTCTCCAAGCACATCTTTTGCTACTTGTTTAATAGTGTTTGTTACTTTATCCCACATAACATTTGCTTTTTCATGAATATCCTAAAATTTGAAATCTTGAATTTTACTCATAAAAATAATTTTGTGTCTTTTAAGTTTCTCCATCTAATTCCACGATGATGAGTCATAATATTCTTTATTTTGCAACTCTTAATTTTAAAATCTAGAACTAATAAACGATGGGTACTTAAATTCTCACTTGGAATGACTTTACAATCTAAACTATCGCGACGATCTCTTCTTCACTTAAGAAAATAATCAATTCGTGTTTTATTAGATCCACTCTTATAAGTAATAAGATGCTCATCTTTTTTCTTGAATAAAGTATTAGTAATAACAAAATCACACGCTAAAACAAAATCTAAAATAACACTACCTTCTTCATTAGTTACTCCAAAACTGTAGCCGCCATGAGTATTTCTGAAGTCTTCTACCAGTCTACCGACGTGTCCATTTAAATCTCCTCTAATAAAAATTCTTTCTTCAAGATGTATTATCNTTGCTCGAATTTCTCTTCGCTTTGTTGGATGAAGTGTAGAGGTTTGGTCTTTACACGACAAGTGTGATTTATTCTATTTATGGTTTCTGTTGGTTTTTGCCAACTTTAACCATAATTGAGCAAGGTTAAACAACGGGAGACTCCCACAGTGATGCATCGTTGTCAAATGAGTTTTTGGTGTATGGCATTTTATATCGAGAACGCTTTTTAGAGTAGTTATGCCAAGAGCTGTTAGTATCAATGAACTTTAGAGTATTAAGTTAGAGCTCCACATCATATAGGTGAAATTAATGTTGTTGTAGAAATAAAAAATGGTTAGTCTGTCCCTCACAATTTTAATCTTGGGATTGAAAATGAGTTTAGTGTCCTTTGATTCTCACTATATAACATTGTTGTTCACTTGGAATTTATATTTTTTACTTTGTTTACTTGTGGATGTAATTTCACAGACGAACCCAATGATGACATGGTAATCATTGTCATTAAGCAAATTCTCCTTTGTTCATTCTCTTGGGTGTTACATTAGATATTAATCGTATTTTCTGTCACTTTTATTTGCACAACTAGCCATCATTTTTTTTTTGGCTACTTCGTTTTCTTTCTAATCTTTCCATATTAAATCTATTCACCCATTTTATTATGCATCTTTTACCCCTCGTTGACATATGTAGTAGGTCTTGAAAAAAAAGAATCTCATTAAAATTGAGGAAAAACTACTAGAAATAAAACATTAAAAGAAATTTTTTCCAGCAGTGCTGAATTGTTTGTTTTGTATTGTGGGGGCTTCAGCGATAATAGCAGAAATGGAGAATAATATGATGAATATAGTGCAGCATAAAGGCTAGGAATTAACTTTTTGCTGTGTAGCAATTACCAAGGTAATCAGTGGGTTATCTTTTCTTAAGTAATATATACTATTAAAGTAAGCAGAAGAGATTCAGCAAAGCCATTGCCTCATTGTAGATTTGATGGTGGATGTAGACTTAAAACCATGTGTTGGATTTTAATTTAATCACCATCATAAACAATCCAAATATTAAGGAGGATTAATTTTATCACTATTATGTATACTTTAACTAGTACTTGTGTTCGAAGAGAAGGAGGATTGACCAAGTGTTTTCCTATTTCAGTTGGATTACATCACGGATCGACTTCATATTTTTTTTACTTTAGTTATGGATGCTCTTACTGGACATTTACAAGAGGATGTTCTTTGGTGTATGTTTTTTGCTGATGATATTCTTCAAAATTTGAATTATAGAGGTCAATATTGGAATATAAAGGCCTTCATTTAAGTAGAACTAAAATTGAATATATTGAATGAATTTTAGTAGAAGTAACTCCAGTGGTAGAGTTGTAACTATGGGTGATCAAATCATTAAAAGGTGTGAACATTTTAGAAATCTTGAGTCTATTGTTAAAAGTGATGGTGATAGAGATGGAGATGTTATTAGTTGAATTCAAGCTGGTTAGTTGAAGTGGAGGAATGCATCGGGCCTATTGTGTGATAGAAAAGTACCTTTTAAAGTGGAAGGAAAGTTTTATAAGATGGTGGCGAGGCCTGCAATGCTCTATGTCACTGAATGTTGGCCTTTAAAAGAGAAGCATAAAATAAAGAAGTGTTGCTAAGATGAGAATGCTTAAGTTGATGAGTGGCTTGACACTTAGAGACAAAATGCGAAATGAATTTATTTGTGATAGGGTTGGTGTAGCTCCAGTGTCGAGCAAGATTTGAGAGAGTATTCTTAGATGGTTTGGTCACATTAAACGTTGACCATCTAATGATCTGGTTAGGAGAGTCGATGTTCTAGATTTGACTTAAGTTAAGAAAGACAGAGTATGCCTAAAAAGACTTGGGCAGATTGTATAAAAAATGATCTTTAAATGAAAATATGACACTCAATAGGACATAGTGGAGAAAAAAGATTCAGGTAGCCGACCACACTTAGTGGAATAAAGACTTGTTGTTTTTGTTGTTGTTGTAGTAGTATAAAAAATTCAAATAAAATTTAAGAAAAAAAAAACTTAACAAATAAAATAATGCTAAAAAACTCACAGGTTAACCAATTTCATATTTTAAATAATTAATCTCTATGAGAAATATGACTATTAAGCTTATTATGAGAAATTCACGTAACTTCACGTGTCAATCTAATGTAATCTCACAACCAAGCCACAAAACTCTATTCACACTACTAGGTATATTGATATCTAAAATTATTTAAGCTAAGCTATAGAGTGGTCTAACATTTGTATCCATAAATTTATAAATGTCCCTCTACAAAGTTAAGCAAAATAGCAATGATGGCATTCATCAGATAAGCATTTAATTTTAAGGAATTGTAAGTATGTAAATTGAATGTGGAGTGCAAATTGTGAAAACTATAGAGCTTTAAGGACTCTTAAAATATTTATATGATTCGCAAATCTCATGGCCTTATGCGCACACCTAGCCAATTGTAAGACTATAATTCCACTGGCCGAAGTTTGCCCTGCGTCCTCTCTCTTTATCATAATTCTAGCATCAAACACTATTCTTACAGGTGAGAGCAACCCAACATACTCTTTTATTTTGGCCGAGTCTCTTTCCTTTGCTAGAAAATATTTTAAACAAATTTTAATGGTAAATCAACCACTTTTACCTTCTAATATCTCACACAATCACCCAAACTTGATTGTAATTGTACCTCGAAAACATCAAAACAAACATAATCCTTAATTCAAAATATCCTAAAAGTTCGTGCAAAAAATATAAACAATAATGAAAAACTCTGAAATGATTTGCATGAAGACTTGAAAGTTATTAGAAGATTGTACACTGAAAGGTCCAAAACATTTAGTTGTATTAATTTCCTTCTATTCATAATATGGTGATTTTATTAGCGTTAAAGTTAGCTAATTTTAATTAAAAATATTTTTAAATATCAGAAAAACTCTCCCAAATCAACCTTCAAATGAATTTCCTAGCCGCTAACAAAACTAGTTTTTACTTCTAGACTTTGGACTTGACGGAGATTTTAAAACTGTAACAAAGGTTCGATAACCCATTAGTAGGTGCCCATTAAACCCAATAGATGCTCTCAGNACATAATTCTTAATTCAAAATATCCTAAAAGTTCGTGCAAAAAATATAAACAATAATGAAAAACTCAGAAATAATTTGCATGAAGACTTAAAAGTTATTAGAAGATTGTACACTGAAAGGTCCAAAACATTTAGTTGTATTAATTTCCTTTTATTCATAATATGGTGGTTCTAATAGCCTTAAATTTAGCTTATTTTAATTCAAAAAAAAATATTTTTAAATATCAGAAAAACTCTCCCAAAACAACCCTCAAATGAATTTCACAGCCGCTAACAAAACTAGTTTTTACTTCTAGACTTTGGACTTAACGGAGATTTTAAAACTGTAACAAAGGTTCGATAACCCACTAGTAGGTGCCCATTAAACCAAATAGATGCTCTCAATTCCATAGTAAATTTCTATAATAAAAAGTTCCACTGGAAGGGGCTGATGACAATTTTGTAATTTTTAAATATTTTAATATCTTTAAAGATTATCTTAAATNTGGATCTAGACTTAAAACCATGTGTTGGATTTTAATTTAATCACCATTATAAACAATCCAAATATTAAGGAGGATTAATTTTATCACTATTATGTATACTATAGCTATTACTTGAGTTCGAACAGAAGGAGGATTGACCAAGTGTTTTCCTATTTCAGTTGGATTACATGACGGATTGACTTCATATTTTTTTTGCTTTAGTTATGGATGCTCTTACTGGACATTTACAAGAGGATGTTCCTTGGTGCATGTTTTTTGCTGATGATATTCTTCAAAATTTGAATTATAGAGGTCAATATTGGAGTCTAAAGGCCTTCATTTGAGTAGAACTAAAATTGAACATATGGAATGAATTTTAGTAGAAGTAGCTCTAGTGGTAGAGTTGTAACTATGGGTGATCAAATCATTAAAAGGTGTGAACATTTTAGAAATCTTGATTCTATTGTTAAAAGTGATGGTGATATAGATGAAGATGTTATTAGTAGAATTCAAGCTGGTTAGTTGAAGTGGAGGAATGCATCGGGCCTATTTGTGTGATAGAAAAGTACATTTTAAAGTGAAAGGAAAGTCTTATAAGATGGTGGCGAGGCCTGCAATGCTCTATGACACTGAATGTTGGCCTTTAAAAGAGAAGCATAAAATAAAGTTAAGTGTTGTTGAGATGAGAATGCTTAAGTTGATGAGTGGCTTGACACTTAGAGACAAAATGCGAAATGAATTTATCTGTGATAGGGTTTGTGTAGCTCCAGTGTCGAGCAAGATTTGAGAGAGTATTCTTAGATGGTTTGGTCATATTAAACGTTGACCATCTGATGATCTGGTTAGGAGAGTCAATGTTCTAGATTCGACTTAAGTTAAGAAAGACAGAGTAGACCTAAAAAGACTTGGGCAGATTGTATAAAAAATGATCTTAGGTTATTAGAGTTAAATGAAAATATGACACTTAATAGGACACAGTGGAGAAAAAAGATTCAGGTAGCCGACCACACTTAGTGGAATAAAGGGTTGTTGTTTTTGTTGTTGTTGTAGTAGTAGTATAAAAAACCCAAATAAAATTTAAGAAAAAAAAAACTTTCTAAATAATTAATCTCTATGAGAAATATGACTATTAAGCTTATTATGAGAAGTTCACTCAACTTCACGTGTCAATCTAATGCAATCTAACAACCAAGCAACAAAACTNTATATATATATATATATATATATATATAACAAGTTTTATTTTCAAAAATTTTCTCTTAGAAAATTTTTACAAGTAATTTTTAGCTACATAGTTCTTTAGCCACTTAATGCTTTAGCTACTTAATTATTTTAGCTACTTAATTCTTAGCTATTTTTTTCTTTTCTTTTAGCCAAGTAATCAGTAGCCACTTTTCTTTTCTTTATGTTTTAGTTACATAAATTTTTAGCTATGTTAATATTTAGCTATTTTTCTTTTCTTTTATCAAAGTATTAATGATTAGCTACTTTTCTTTTCTTTTTAGCAAAATAATTAGTAGCTATTTAACGTTTATTTAGCCAAAGTAATTATTAGTTACTGTAACAAATTTTTTGACATGGATTTTCGTGAGTAGTCTTTTGTTCCTCCCTGCAGGGGAGAAATTTGTAATTTTATTCATGGGTTTTTAATTCTTTCTTTAAATTTAGATATCTATTCTCGAAGTACGGATGAATTTTATGTGTATGAGCAATGAGCTAATAACCTTTTTGACTACAGTCTGACTTTTGGTCATAGATGATAGAGGGCTGTAAGTCCCTTTATGCCTGTGGGCGCTGAGGGCAAACGATGTGTCATCGGATATCTATAGACGCAAGCTGATATATATATATATATATATATATATATATATATATATATATATATATATATATATATATATATATATA
>JXCR01147906.1:91011-102014 GCA_002079205.1 Phalaenopsis hybrid cultivar | reverse complement strand
GGTGGAAGATCTACATACATTCCACTTAGTTCTTATGTATTTCATGTCTAACGCCTAAACTTCAATATTTACTTATATGTCACCTAACCTTTGCATGAAAAGTTGTATTTCACTTCTTAAATATTAGAAATGTTATATTTGATGTGTTATGAAAGATTTGGGTGATATTAATGTAAAAAAGCTAAGTTTAATTAGGTGTTCGATATGTTAAAACATAAGAATTGGGCGGTATGTATGTAAATGCCCTTAATTTGCATGTTTTACTTCAACCTAAGTTTTCTACTCCCAAGCCTGCCTTTTAGTCTTCTGCTATAGCTTCCAACCTTTGTTGCACATTTTGATCAATACAGATTGGAACCTATCTATTTTGACTGATATATTCATATTTGGTGAACTCATTAAATTCTGCAAATGTGATCGACTTTTGTGAAAATCAATGCCATATAGTTTAAACTAAACCAAGGGCTAAAACTGATCTTTTTGTCTGAAAATTAAATCATCTATAAAACAAACCTACTTGTATTTTTCGAATGTAGTTAAACATGAAGGCTTATTCAAGTTCAAAGTGAGCAAAACTCATCTTTTTTTACTCTAAGCCAAGAAAATTCGTTCTTACTTGATTTCTTAGGATCATTTGCCACCCCCATTTATGACTCTTGTTGCATTAATTAATGACTTATTTGGGTTCAATTTATTTTTATTTTTGTTTTTTTCTTTTATTTTTTAAATGTCTGTTCATACCTTTTTTTTNATTAAGAAGGCCTTGCAATATCTAATTAACTCTAGTTAAAATTTATTCAATCAACTTTTGATTAGGTCTGAGGTTATGTCAAAATTATTTTTTGATGCGACTAATGATTCATGAAGGCTTAAAGCTTTCCCAAATTTGCGGGCTAACTTATGATGATGGCCCCATTTGACACGAAGGAATCATTCCATAAAGAAAAGCCTTAAGTGATTTCAATAAAGATAATTATGATAGTATTGCTTACATCATTTGAATAGCATATATTTAGGTATCGAAGATTATAAATTGCCACCTTTATAAATGGTTTTTATGGTTAGTAGTGAAGTTTCAAACCATGTAGATCTTAATATTGCTAATCATTTGCTTTAAAAGGCTAACATAACATTAATTGCTTTTAATGCATTGATTATCTTTGCATTCATACAGGCGTGTGCCCTTGTAAGACTAAGATTAACATGAGCTGAATTAATGATTACTTTGGATATAGTCTAAAAGTTGCTTTGATTATTAGGCTTTTTATTTAAAGCCTTAAGCTAGGCAAGTTCAAATCACATTTTCAGCTTTTTTTTTTTTGGAAGATCTACATACATTCCACTTAATTCTTATGTATTTCATATCTAACACCTAAACTTCAATATTTACATATATGCCACCTAACCTTGCATGAAAAGTTGTATTTCACTTCTTAAAAATTAGAATAGTGTTATATTTNTTTTTTTTTTTTTTTTGGGTGGAAGATCTACATACATTCCACTTAGTTCTTATGTATTTCATATCTAACGCCTAAACTTCAATATTTACTTATATGTCACCTAACCTTTGCATGAAAAGTTGTATTTCACTTCTTAAATATTAGAAATGTTATATTTGATGTGTTATGAAAGATTTGGGTGATATTAATGTAAAAAAGCTAAGTTTAATTAGGTGTTCGATATGTTTAAACATAAGAATTGGGTGGTACGTATGTAAATGCCCTTATTTTGCATGTTTTACTTCAACCTAAGTTTTCTACTCCCAAGCCTGCCTTTTAATCTTCTGCTATAGCTTCCAACCTTTGTTGCACATTTTGATCAATACAGGTTGGAACCTATCTATTTTTGACTGATATATTCGTATTTGGTGAACTTGTTAAATTCTGCAAATGTGATCGACTTTTGTGAAAATCAATACCCATATAGTTTAAACTAAACCAAGGGCTAAAACTGATCTTTTTGTCTGGAAATTAAATCATCTATAAAACAAATCTACTTGTATTTTTCAAATGTAGTTAAACATGAAGGCTTATTCAAGTTCGAAGTGAGCAAAGCTCATCTTTTTTTAACTCTAAGCCGAGAAAATTCGTTCTTACTTGACTTCTTAGGATCATTTGCCACCCCCATTTATGACTCTTGTTGCATTAATTAATGACTTATTTGGGTTCAATTTATTTCTATCTTTGTTTTTTTCTTTTATTTTTTAAATGTCTGTTTATACGTTTTTTACATATTTTTATTTCTTGTTGATAGAAACAAATTAACATTTTTTAAACAATCACATCTTAATTAAATAGGTTAAACATGCTTTGTTTCAAATCAAAACGTAAACAAAATCAAATAAAAATAAAAAATAGAAAATAGNTTTTTCATATTTTTATTTCTTGTTGATAGAAACAAATTAACATTTTTTAAACAATCACATCTTAATTAAATATGTTAAACATGCTTTGTTTCAAATCAAAACGTAAACAAAATCAAATAAAAATAAAAAATACAAAATACAAAATAGAAGTGATTCCAAATTGCCCCTAATGATCGAGATTTTGCACCACTTTTGCTTCTTTTGATATTGGCGCTTCTAATGCTATCATGCACGCAGGAAATAATAAAAAATCAGGTTGCAAGCATGTATCTTTGGCCAAAAACTCTTGAAATTCCAATCATGGATCTTTCAAGGTGATAATATATCAATTTAAAACCCGATTTATTATTATTATTATTATCTTTTTTTACGAATTTGATGACATTTTGACTTGGGATTTTTTTCTGAGCCNAAATTCCAATCATGGATCTTTCAAGGTGATAATATATCAATTTAAAACCCGATTTATTATTATTATTATTATTATTTTTTTGACGAATTTGATGACATTTTGACTTTGGATTTTTGTATGGCCTTTTTAGCGCCATGAAGAAGCCCGTTGGAATACTTCATGTAAAAGTAATCAGAGCATATAAACTAAAAAAGAAAGACCTTTTGGGCAAATCAGATCCTTATGTAAAGCTAAAGCTTACAGAAGAGAAACTCCCATCGAAGAAAACCAAAGTGAAGCACAATAATCTTAATCCTGAATGGAACGAGGAATTCCGATTGGTTGTCAAAGACCCAAATTCTCAAGCTTTGGAGCTTCTTGTTTTCGATTGGGAGAAGGTATGTTTTTTTCTATTCCTATACCTTTTATTTACAAAAATGTGAAGACGCACTACATATTTCGTATGCATTTACATATAAAATACCTAAAAACCTATGCTTGAAAATGTGTATTGCACTTTTTAGAAAGTTAGAAATAGGGGTACTTTTTATGCGATGTTAAAGAATCGAGTTCTAAGCATGTAAAGATGGAAGTTTAGGTGTAAGATATGTAAATACATAAAGGGTATATTTCACTTTTATTTGTTATTGGGACTCCACCATGANCTATTCCTATACCTTTTATTGAGGAAAATGTGCATACGCACTACATATTTCGTATGCATTTACATATAAAATGCCTAAAATTTGTTATTTACATTTATAAAACTTTGGTGGCTTAATAAAAACTATGCTTGAAAATGTGTATTGCACTTTTTAAAAAGTTAGAAATAGCGGTACTTTTTATGCGATGTTAAAGAATCGAGTTCTAAGCATGTAAATATGGAAGTTTAGGTGTATATAAGTAAATACATAAAGGGCATATTTCACTTTTATTTGTTATTGGGACTCCACCATGATTGAATCACCTGCAAATTCTTGCAAGAGGTTTGTAATTACAATCTTCTTAGTTTCATTTTCTCTTTTTAGGTTGGGAAACATGATAAGATTGGCATGCAAGTTATTCCATTGAAACAACTTGCTCCCGACGAACCCAAAAGTTTGACTCTCGAGCTGGTAAAAACAATGGATCTATCCGAAACCGATGATAAATCACGGGGCCAAATTGTGGTTGAGTTGCTATATAGTCCTTTCAAGGAAGATGCTTTGCCCAATGAAGTTGTCGAGGATGCCGACGGTTTAGAGAAGGCTCCCGAAGGCACTCCTGCCGGTGGAGGTTTATTGGTTATCACGATTCACGAAGCNATATATATATATATAATGTATGATTTTAACTTGATAAGATGTGTCAAATTGAATGGTGATGAAATTAAGATCTAGTTTTCACTCTATAACATAGTTATGTTATGAACCAGTTAATCAGCATATAATTAACAATTATTAATTTAATTAAGCATTTTTTAGCATATTTAAATGATCAAATGATACATGTAAACTCAATTGAACTTGCCAACACACGAGATACATAATTAGGAATAATTGAAATATTTTAATTATTCTTATTTTTCAAATTAAGCAATTAATGATGTAAGNTGACTAAAAGTAATGGTTTAAGTCTATCATGTATAATTTTAATGCATGAAAATTCATGATTATCTGTTAGCAACTTAGCATTATTGAAGAATTATGTGATGCTTAATCGATGTAGGTTCATGTAGGAACTATTATATAAGGGTTGTTGTTTTGCCTTCTTGTTATGGGTGTTTTGAGCCCCAATGNCGATCTTCATCAGCCAAGTGGAAAATGGTCCATACTGGCTTAGTAAATGTTTCATTTATCTTTATCATCTCTAAGGCTGCAACAAATACTTAGCAAACTATTAGATGCCATCAGACAAAAATTGTTATCATCAAATTAATTAATANGCTGCAACAAATACTTAGCAAACTATTAGATGCCATCAGACAAAAATTGTTATCATCAAATTAATTAATAAATATAAATTATTATATGGTTAATATATAGCACATAAATAACAAGGCCTAGCACTTATTGTAGGATATATGGCATGCAATCTAGTGTTAAGCAAAGAAGATATTATTTTTTTCTAAGTTCATTTTGAGGGGGATGAAATGTAAGGTTGATATGTGGTAAATTTGTGCAGAATGACAGACAGGACAATCCCACTCGAGAGTATACATGCAAAACTTCTTGAAGAGAATGTTAGAGCAATAGATTTGGATATTTTGAGCAAGTATAACATGAAAAAAGAAAAATGTTCAATATGAAGGTATATAAAATTATTTAAAAGAATCAATAGAAGAAAATATAAACCAAAGGTAATACTAGTAATTTTGGTAAGATATTACACAAATCAAGCTTAACACTTTATTCAATCTTAAAGGACAATTGACTAAAAGTAATGGTTTAAGTCTATCATGTATAATTTTAATGCATGAAAATTCATGATTATCTGTTAGCATTATTGAAGAATTATGTGATGCTTAATTGTTGTAGGTCATTTAGGAACTATTATATAAGGGTTGTTGTTTTGCCTTCTTGTTAGGGGTGTTTTGAGCCTCAATAGTCAAGTGTGATAAAAAATGAGGCTTGTGGGATAGATATTTGACAGTTAGGAATAATAGATTAAGATATATTTATGAGGAAATAATATTAGTAGTAACTATTAATGATAAAGGCAGCAGAAAGTAGACTTAGTTTGATCAACTAAAATAGAGAGCATAACACATACTTGTGGCTAGATGGAAAAAATGTTAGAAAATTAGAAAGGAAATGGTAAGATGATTAGCTAATTGGAGTGAAGGCAATGAAAATGATTGTAGATTTGAGTTCTCACTCTCTTCCCAATTGGAGGAGGAATAATGGAAAGTCAACACGTGCATCAATTTTTTAATGAAATATTTATAATCTAAAATTTTTAAAATAAATTATTTAATAAAAAACAAGGTTGTAAATGATTAAGAAGGCCTTGCAATATCTAATTAACTCTAGTTAAAATTTATTCAATCAACTTTTGATTAGGTCTGAGATTATGTCAAAATTATTTTTTGACGCGACTAATGATTCATGAAGGCATAAAGCTTTCTCGAATTTGCGGGCTAACTTATGATGATGGCCCCATTTGACACGTTAGGTGTATTGAAGGAATCATTCATAAACAAAAGCCTTAAGTGATTTAAATAAAGATAATTATGATAGTATTGATTACATCATTTGAATAGCATATATTTAGGTATCGAAGATTATAAATTGCCACCTTTAGAAATGGTTTTTATGATTAGTAGTGAAGTTTCAAACCATGTAGATCTTAATATTGCTAATCATTTGCTTTAAAAGGCTAACATAACATTAATTGCTTTTAATGCATTGATTATCTTTGCATTCATACAGGCGTGTGCCTTGTAAGACTAAGATTAACATGAGCTGAATTAATGATTACTTTGGATATAGTCTAAAAGTTGCTTTGATTACTAGGCTTTTTATTTAAAGCCTTAAGGTAGGCAAGTTCAAATCACATTTTCAGCCTTTTTTTTTGTTTTGGGTGGAAGATCTACATACATTCCACTTAATTCTTATGTATTTCATATCTAACACCTAAACTTCAATATTTACATATATGCCACCTAACCTTTGCATGAAAAGTTGTATTTCACTTCTTAAATATTAGAAGTGATAATGTAAAAAAGCCAAGTTTAATTAGGTGTTCGATATGTCAAAACATAAGAATTGGGTGGTATGTATGTAAATGCCCTTATTTTGCATGTTTTACTTCAACCTAAGTTTTCTACTCCCAAGCCTGCCTTTTAGTCTTCTGCTATAGCTTCCAACCTTTGTTGCACATTTTGATCAATACAGATTGGAACCTATCTATTTTGACTGATATATTCATATTTGGTGAACTCATTAAATTCTGCAAATGTGATCGACTTTTGTGAAAATCAATGCCATATAGTTTAAACTAAACCAAGGGCTAAAACTGATCTTTTTTGTCTGAAAATTAAATCATCTGTAAAACAAACCTACTTGTATTTTTCAAATGTAGTTAAACATGAAGGCTTATTCAAGTTCGAAGTGAGCAAAACTCATCTTTTTTTACTCTAAGCCAAGAAAATTCGTTCTTACTTGATTTCTTAGGATCATTTGCCACCCCCATTTATGACTCTTGTTGCATTAATTAATGACTTATTTGGGTTCAATTTATTTTTATTTTTGTTTTTTCTTTTATTTTTTAAATATGTCTGTTTATACCTTTTTTACATATTTTTATTTCTTGTTGATAGAAACAAATTAACATTTTTTAAACAATCACATCTTAATTAAATGTGTTAAACATGGTTTGTTTCAAATCAAAACATAAACAAAATCACATAAAAATAGAAAATAGAAAATAGAAAATATAAGTGGTTCCAAATTGCCCCTAATGATCGAGATTTTGCACCACTTTTGCTTCTTTTGATATGGATGCTTCTAATGCTATCATGCACGCAGGAAATAATAAAAAATCAGGTTGCAAGCATGTATCTTTGGCCAAAAACTCTTGAAATTCCAATCATGGATCTGTCAAGGTGATAATATATCAATTTAAAACCCCATTTATTATTATTATTATTATTTTAGGAATTTGATGACATTTTGACTTGGGATTTTTGTATGGGCCTTTTAGCGCCATGAAGAAGCCCGTTGGAATACTTCATGTAAAAGTAATCAGAGCATATAAACTAAAAAAGAAAGACCTTTTGGGCAAATCAGATCCTTATGTAAAGCTAAAGCTTACAGAAGAGAAACTCCCATCGAAGAAAACCAAAGTGAAGCACAATAACCTTAATCCTGAATGGAACGAGGAATTCCGATTGGTTGTCAAAGACCCAAATACTCAAGCTTTGGAGCTTCTTGTTTTCGATTGGGAGAAGGTATGTTTTTTTCTATTCCTATACCTTTTATTGAGGAAAATGTGCATACGCACTACATATTTCGTATGCATTTACATATAAAATGCCTAAAATTTGTTATTTACATTTATAAAACTTTGGTGGCTTAATAAAAACTATGCTTGAAAATGTGTATTGCACTTTTTAAAAAGTTAGAAATAGCGGTACTTTTTATGCGATGTTAAAGAATCGAGTTCTAAGCATGTAAATATGGAAGTTTAGGTGTATATAAGTAAATACATAAAGGGCATATTTCACTTTTATTTGTTATTGGGACTCCACCATGATTGAATCACCTGCAAATTCTTGCAAGAGGTTTGTAATTACAATCTTCTTAGTTTCATTTTCTCTTTTTAGGTTGGGAAACATGATAAGATTGGCATGCAAGTTATTCCATTGAAACAACTTGCTCCCGACGAACCCAAAAGTTTGACTCTCGAGCTGGTAAAAACAATGGATCTATCCGAAACCGATGATAAATCACGGGGCCAAATTGTGGTTGAGTTGCTATATAGTCCTTTCAAGGAAGATGCTTTGCCCAATGAAGTTGTCGAGGATGCCGACGGTTTAGAGAAGGCTCCCGAAGGCACTCCTGCCGGCGGAGGTTTATTGGTTATCACGGTTCACGAAGCCGAAGATCTCGAGGGTAAACACCACACAAACCCGTATGCACGAATCATCTTCAAAGGCGAAGAGAGGAAGACTAAGGTTCTAAAAGTTGCTTATTTTTTTTCTATTGCAATTTTTTTTTTTTTTTTGATTTTCAGCTTATATTGAGGTGATTTTTCTTCTCATGCAGCACATTAAGAAAAATAGGGATCCACGGTGGGAAGAAGAGTTTCAGTTTGTTTGCGAGGAGCCCCCTGTGAATGATAAATTGCAAGTGGATGTCCATAGCAAGCCATCAACTATTGGCATACACTCTAAGGTGAAATATGTTCAATTTTAATCAATCATGAATTGTTCAAGATGATATATTCTATTATATATATATATTAATTTTTTAAATTTTATTTTAAAAATGCAGGAAAATTTGGGTTATGTTGTCATCAGCCTTGCAGACGTCATCACAAACAAGAGGATCAATGAGAAATATAATCTCATTGACTCCAAAAATGGCAGAATCCAGATTGAATTGCAATGGCGGCCTTCATAGACAGCAGCAGCAGCTTCAGTCAGCAAACTGCAGATCAAAGAAAGAGGAAACTTTTATTCTGGCTTTATTTTCATTTTTTTTTGTTTTGTTTTAATAAATATTGTATTTTCTGTACATATAATGGCTGTGTGATTTCATGTTATTGTATGCTTTGGGTGAATGTTTGCATTTTTTTTTCTTTTTAAAATTTGAAATTAAACCTTTGAACTGCATTTGTGAAATTCTTTATTTTGTTTTCTCACTTTTTTTATTTAATTTTGAACTTTAAAAAAGGCACAGTAGAACTTATGAAAATATTTCATGTTGGGACCGAGTCGTCAAAGAAGATTGATCGTAGGGGTGTAACTGAGTCGAGCCAGGCTTTAGTCAACATTCGCCTGACTTTGAGCTCGGATTTGAGTTTTGAGTATGTGATTTTGAGTCAACTCACTCATGGCTCATTTATCATGAAAGATGAAACGTGATTTTGAGAAATAAATGAGGTATTTACACACATACCACCTAATTCCTATGTATTGCCTCATCTAAGCCCAAAACTTTACTTTTTATTACAATTAGACCACCTAAACTTTTTTGCATTTTACAATTATGCCACCCAAAACAGTTCTGTAAAGTGGAATTTGCTTGCTAAATGTGGTCACAAAAGGACGGGTTATAGGTATAGATGTGGATTTGAATCATGTTGACTTGATCAATAGAAATTATTTCGTGGTCTTAATTAAGTTAATCAGTGGAATGAGTTGGTCAAAATAATCTTCTAGATATCATATTGCACCTACTTTTTATTTGGTACTCTTATTTCTCCAACTGTGAAATTATTTAAATAATGCTTGAGTATTTAAATTTTTATCTATTGAATTTATGTGAAACTTACACATACATACCACACAATTCATATATATTTACATAACACCTAATGTTTGATGGTCATAATTATATCATTTTGTAGCTATAAATCTATACATGAAAGATATATTTTACATTTTAAGAAAAGAGGGAGTTGAAGTCCTTGTCTCTCTCCCTTTATCTTCTATTTATACAGCATAGAGCATATGTGCTTCTCACAGGGCTCTAAAGAATAAATAAAAGACTATATTGTAGGTCGTAATATATGAGGCCAGGAGATACCCGGCCGCCAGTAAATAGATACGTGTGGTGATGAAACAGAGTTTACTTTCTTCTGTTTCTAAGAGTTGTTCCTTGAGCCTGGTGATGCAACTAGATAGTTACCGGCGAGCCTGATAGAAGAGCTTTACAAGTATTGACAAGCTTAGTAAAGGAACTTGAGAAGTATGAGCGAACTCAGCTGAAGTAGCTCGTTGAAGGTGTAAGACTGATGAGCCTGATCGAAGTGGATGATGACAAGTTTCAAATGTACATTAATTATTTACTTCCATGGAAGATTAACAAACATACCTCTCAATTCTTATCTATTTACATATCTAAGATTTAAAGTTTACATATATAACTCCTTAGTTATGCATGAAAAGTTATATTTTATTTTTGTAGAAGTTAATATATTGACATTTTTTATGTGATATGGAAGATTTGGGTGGAATAAGTGTAAAACTAAAATTTAGGTGTTAGGTATGTAAATACATAAGGATATAATATGTAAATATAATATTAATAAGGGATTTTTTTTTTTTTTAAATATTTTCTGAAGCACTTATTATCATTGATTCTTAATGTAATTTTACCTGCATATATGCTGAGATTTAGAAAATAAATCCCTCTTCTACTCACTTGCTTCTAGGGGTGCAAACGAGTCGAGTTAAGCTCGAGCCATGCCATGCTTCAGCTCGGCTCGTTTGGTAAATTGTAAGCTCAGCTCAAGTCGAGCTTGAATGGCGTGCTCGAGCTCAGCTCATAGTGGCACCAGTCGGCTTGCGAGCTTGAACAAAAAACTCAATTTTCACGGGAGCTCGCAGGAGAATATATTGGTGGCCGAAGGAGGAGCAGGAGTCAGTAGCATCTCACTGGAAAATTCAACGAAATGACTTGTGATAGACTAATCAAACTAACTTTATTTGAGAGTGTCTTAAGAGATTTATATTTTAAAAAATCATTTAATTTAATCCTAGCAAATTAATTATAAGTTTAATAATAAATCTAATTATATTTCAAAACAAAAGTTCTTAAT
>JXCR01147906.1:66308-81809 GCA_002079205.1 Phalaenopsis hybrid cultivar | reverse complement strand
TGTATGTAATTGCCCATTTTATTTATTTTATTATTTTATTTACATGGGGCACTCCATACACTGAGTGGGCAGAGAAGGCAACAAAAACACCAACCAACCTCCTCACTAACCCCACTCCTTTATTGCCTCTCATGTTGCAACAAAATGACACTCAACATAAACAAGCAAGGTGAGGACCAGAACTAATACCTCACTACCTACCTTTTTCTCTAACCTAAATTCCAACTCATCACCCTATTGATTGCTTCTAGAACCTATATTTTCATATATCCCCTTCTTCATATCATAATTATTGCTTTTGTATAACTAATCATTCTCCCAACCTCCTTTTAGAATTTGGGTCTAGCTCTATATTATAATATCAATATAATGGAACATGATATTATTATCATTCACTTACATAAATATATTTTTAATGCTATTGGTCCTTTATTTTTATATATTAAGTTACTCTAGATGAAAAATATACTATGATGAAAACATATTAAAATTTTTACGTCTGGACATCAGTGACGATCTGGTCACACAAAATGAACGATAATATGACAGTAATAAATTACTTCTTCGAGATTCCAACCTTTCACTCTCCTAAACCGGCTCCTAATTACGAGACTAATTATTTCATTAGGAACTTAGGAATAAGTAGCTATAGCTATTAAATAATTAGGTGTAAGTATAGTATCAAATTATATGTGATATCAATTATAGCTACATGGAAGAATAAGGTGGATGGGGATATTTTTTTAATTATATGACTCATACCTAACGACTGGTTGTGTACTAGACAACCACCAAGCAACATGGCAGCCACTACCTTCCTTCTTAAAATTAGTGAAGAATAATAGTTGGAGGGGGCTCACTGACAAAAAGAGAAAGGTAGGTTTGAACTTAAAAAATTAATTTATCATGTTTTTTAATACGTAAATAATTCACAGTATAAGACCCCTCAAGTTGGGGGTTCGAACCCTGTCTTGCACAATTGGCCTTAAGAATGTGATACTCGAATTGTTAGACCCATTAAGAGTGGCTGGAGACTTGTATAATAGGTTGCGACCATTCCTTATATTTTGTTAAAAATTATGAATAAAATGAATTTATTTTTAAAGAGAAATTTTTTTTTTTTGCTAAAGGATGATATTATTAATATTGCCGTTGGAATTTTTTGAAGTGCAAAAATTTATTTCGGCACAAATTTATTAAAAAAATATATTTTGAAATTTTAGAAATGTTTGTATTTTGAAGAGATTATTAGATTTATGACATAATTGTCTTTTTTTAAAATATATTATTAAAATTTATTTACGTAGTGCAAATTTAACCACATTTACTACATTGAGACTTTATAGTATTTTAAGGACTGTGCTAAATAGGGGTGTAAACGAACCGAACACGAATGAACAGAGCTTGTATTAGTGTTCGGTTCATTTGAAATTTTTAGTTTGTTTAAAATAAGCTCATGTTCGAAATTGTTCACGAGTTTATTATTCGTGTTCGTTTCTCAATGAACAAGTCGGACACTAGCCGAACATGAGCTGTTCGCCAACNCAACGAACGAGTCGAACACTAGCCGAACACGAGCTGTTCGCGAACGATGAGCCAGTTTGACATCCCTAATATTAATATATATAAATAATATATTATATTAATTATATAACTTATATTATATAAATTATATATATTAGTATATTAATAATATAGTATATTAATATATTATTATTATTATTAATTTATTATATATTATAATTTGTAAAGTTTAATTTTTTAAAATATCATAAATTTTTTATACATAATTATTTTAAGTTATTTTTTATTTCGAACAATAATGATTCGAACACGAACGAACACATCACTGTTCGTGTTTGGTTCGTTTAACTAACCGGACAAAAAAAGTTTGTTCACGTTCGTCTCGTTTACTTATCGAATGAATCGAACACGAACTGTTCGCGAACAATGCGTTTTTTTGACAGCCCTAGTGCTAAAAGAAGAAATATTCCTTATTTTGCAAATATATTTCTTTATTCTAACGATTTAAAAAATAATAATAAATATTTAAAAAATAATTATCAACAATTTAAGTTTAAATAATGCTTATGCTCATCCTCTTCACTAAAAATGGGCCCCAATTCGGTCTAGGGGACATGGTTGTTGGCTTAAATTATGTAGGGCGTAGGGCCTAAATGGTAGGGTGCATTTTTTTCCCCCTTAATTAAGTGTATTTACGTAAATACCACATATTTTTAATATATTTAAATATCTAACATATAAAACTTTTATATTTACATGCATATCATGATAACACTTAAAATTTTAACATCATATTAAAAATATCACCATCAACAATTTCTTAAAAATAAAATAAACTCTTTATGGATAAATTTTTTTGGGGGCATTTACATTTATAACGAATAAACCCTACCTTTTACATTTATACCATCTAAATATGAAATACCATGCAAAGGTAAGGACTAGGGGTGTAAACGAACCGAACACGAACGAACTGAGCTCGTGTTCGTGTTCGGTTCGTTTGAAATTTAGTTTGTTTGAAATAAGCTTGTGTTCAAAATTGCTCGTGAAGTCACTGTTCGTGTTCGTTTCTTAACGAACGAGCCGAACACGAGCTGTTCGCGAACGACGAGCCAGTTTGACATCCCTAATATTAATATATAAATAATATATTATATTAATTATATAACTTATATAATATCTATATTAGTATATTATTAATATAGTATATTAATATATTATTATTATTATTTTATTATAAATTATAATTTATAAAATTTAATGTTTTAAAATATAATAAATTTTTTATATATAATTATTTTATATTATTTTATATTTCAAACAATAACGATTCGAACACGAACGAACGCATCACTGTTCGTGTTTGGTTCGTTTAACTAACCGAACGAAAAAAGTTTGTTCACGTTCGTCTCGTTTACTTATCGAACAAATCAAACACAAACTGTTCGCGAATAATGAGTTTTTTTGACAGCAAAAGAAGAAATATTCCTGATTTTAAAAATATATTTCTTTATTCTAACGATTTAAAAAATAATAATAAATATTTAAAAAATAATTATCAACAATTTAAGTTTAAATAATGCTTATGCTCATCCTCTTCACTAAAAATGGGCCCCAATTCGGTCTAGGGGACATGGTTGTTGGCTTAAATTATGTAGGGCGTAGGGCCTAAATGGTAGGGTGCATTTTTTTCCCCCTTAATTAAGTGTATTTACGTAAATACCACATATTTTTAATATATTTAAATATCTAACATATAAAACTTTTATATTTACATGCATATCATGATAACACTTAAAATTTTAACATCATATTAAAAATATCACCATCAACAATTTCTTAAAAATAAAATAAACTCTTTATGGATAAATTTTTTTGGGGGCATTTACATTTATAACGAATAAACCCTACCTTTTACATTTATACCATCTAAATATGAAATACCATGCAAAGGTAAGGACTAGGGGTGTAAACGAACCGAACACGAACGAACTGAGCTCGTGTTCGTGTTCGGTTCGTTTGAAATTTAGTTTGTTTGAAATAAGCTTGTGTTCAAAATTGCNATAAATTTTTTATACATAATTATTTTAAGTTATTTTTTATTTCGAACAATAATGATTCGAACACGAACGAACGCATCACTGTTCGCGTTTTGTTCGTTTAACTAACCGAACGAAAAAAATTTTGTTCACATTCGTCTCATTTACTTATCGAACGAATCAAACACGAACTCATTGACGAACCGAACACGAACTGTTCGCGAACAATGAGCCTTTTTGACAGCCCTAGTGCTAAAAGAAGAAATATTCCTTATTTTGAAAATATATTTCTTTATTCTAATGATTTAAAAAAAATTATCAACAATTTAAGTTTAAATAATGCTTATGCTCATCCTCTTCACTAAAAATGGGCCCCAATTCTAAATGGTAGGTGGCATTTTTTCCCCCTTAATTAAGTGTATTTACGTAAATACCACATATTTTTAACATATTTAAATATCTAACATATAAAACTTTTATATTTACATGCATATCATGATAACACTTAAAATTTTAACATCATATTAAAAATATCACTATCACCAATTTCATAAAAATAAAATAAACTCTTTATGGATAAATTTTTTGGGGCCATTTACATTAAACCCTACATTTTACATTTATACCATCTAAATATGAAATACATATTTGCATGTGAAGCTAAGGACACATAAATGTAAAAAATTAAGTTTTAAGTGTTCCATATGTAAGAACATAGGAGTTAAGTGGTGCGTATGCAAATCTTCCATCTTTTTAATATCAAAGTAGAACTAAAGAATAGAACAATGAGATCATTGCTTTGCTTATGAAGTTGTTTATGAAGTTGTTTGTAGTTTAGGGCTTGCTTATGAAGTTGTTTATGAACTTGCTGATTTATTTCTCATTACTTTCTCCTTCACAGAAATGAAATTTTCATTGGGTTGTTCTCTGGTTCTCGAAAACTTACTGCATATACAAATTCCTAAAGAATCTGTGCATATATGAGATAATGAAATCAGTTGGTTTTGTACTAGAACAGTCATTGTATGTAAAATGATGATGTGAATGATTAATGGTATTAAGCTGTTGTTTATCCATTGAATTTTCTGGAAGGAAGGCTTCAGTTTAGTATACTCTGAATTCTTTTTATAGTGCTTCAGTTTAGAACACTCTGACCTATGGATCAGAGAGAATTGTTTCAATATGGCTTCAATTTCCTTACTTTAGCTCATTTTGAAAGCATTGATGATATTGATGCTTGCTTGACAACAATACTTGGGTTAATTTTTGCGTAGTTATTGAATTGTATGCTTACTTCACGAGTTTTATTCTTATTAAATCAGAACGAGGAATGCATCTCCCAGTTTGAGGTTTTGGGCTTTTAGTAGCTCTATACAATTAAGGTAAATGAACTATTTTGATTACATTTTAAGTTTAATGAACTTTTGTTAGCTGTTCTTTTTGAAAGACATTGGCATTTACTTTCTGAATTTCAGGATGCCTTTAGGTCATTTGGTAGAAGACTTAATTTGACGTATCCATACTTTTATATATGCACGTCCATGTGAAAATATAAAACCAATCACTATTATTTCAGTTTCACAGAAATATAAATGTTGTTCCGGTATGAGAAGGGTGGAGGCATTCATACACGTAAAAACATAATGATGGTAGTTTTTTTTTTTTTGATGAGATGTTAAGGACTTGATTGTTGTGAATGAACATATGAATCACTAGGCGTTCGATATATAAAATTTGACATAAGAATTTAGCGGTATGCATGTCAATAATTGGCTACCCAATTTCTCATGTTATTTGACAATTATGCAAACTTATTCTACTAGTGTTTAACATACTCCTTACTTATCATATAACATTTGAAATCACATAACGACCTCCTAGAAACGATTAAAAATGTGCATACAAAGGACAACATATATTATGCTATTTGAGAGAAAGAAACAAAAAGGATTTTTTGTGACATTTGCTTGAGAGAAAAGAGTTAGCAAATAGACAAATCACCCATTTCAACAAAGCTGGTTGGTAAAATATTATAAAAAAAAATTCAAGAAAGAACTGGTAGACTTTACAATTAAACACAATTAAATAACAAATAGAATCAGTTAAAGAAAAATTGAAAATTTTTGAAAGAGTTCAAAAGAGGATCTATCGGACTTGGTTGTGATTCGATTAAACATACCATTGATGCATCCATAGAATGGTGGAAGGAGAAATTAGAGGTGAATTGAATTTTAAATCAACTATAATTCTATTTTAATTATACACAAAATTTGTGTAAATGTCTTTTTCTTTTATGTTGTATGAATGACAAGTTGTGCCAAACACTAAGAAATTTTGATATGATGGCATTGAATCCGAGCAAGAGGAGAAACCTAATCTAATGTTTAGTGGCATTTTTTGCAAAGGGTGATAATGTATGGACTCCTCTGGTATCTCAAGAACAAAAAGATAGCCCAGGTGAACCAATTCAAAAATCATCACATGACATTAATGAACACAGTGAATCCAGTCATGTTAGGACGCAACCCTCTTTAAAAGCAAGGATAGCTTGCAATAAAAAATTGTCCATGTGTATATGAAGAGTTAAATATCTATCATAGTCACGACATGTACTAATTTATCTTCCGAATCTAACACCGTAAAATCTTCTTCATCTATTCCAGATGTGGTAAAGATTTTAGAGCAAACTACAAAGGTTTATGAAGATACTCCATGAAGTTACTTGAAGATCCTGTGAAGAGAGAGTTCTTCATATCTATGACACCTAAGCGGAGAATTCATGCCTGCATTTTTTCTACGAAAACCATGATAGCTAATTCTTATGTCAACTAAACATTATTGTAGCTAATGTATTGCCAATTAAATATTATGTTGTTGTTCATATTTTTCATTTTAATGGTTGAACAATCAATTATTGTACTAGTTTTGATTTACGTTGCAATTATATCACATGTTCATTTTATTTTGTACTGCAATGTTGTGATCATAACATAACTTGTTGAAATGTTAGTAGCTTATATAACTTGTCATGTGGTAGTGTGCTTAATTACGTTTTTCAATAATGGATGCTACCAATCGAGAACGTAGAAAGCATTGCAAACAAATTATTGCAGTATTTGTTTGTCTACCAACTGAATACTATGGGTCATACATTTCTTGGACTCCATACATGACCTCAACTTTTACAGGGGACAATGGATTGTTGAAATACTTGAGGATTATCCAACAAAATTTCAAAACATGTTTCGTATGAGTCAAGTGAACTTCACCGATCTTCTGAGTTATCTTCACACTAATTATGGTCTTCATGGCTCTTTAAGAATGATTGCACGGGAGGTATTAGCCATAAGATTATATATCATGTCACATAATCAATCTATAATAGCAGATTGTGAGAGATTTCAACACTCGTTCAAAACCATCAATAAATGCCCTCAAATATCATCATACATAAAAATCCAACTTTTCAACTAGACAAATTTCATGTGATCATTGGTATATGCCATACTTCAAGATATGTTTTGTGCATATTCATTTTCCAATAACAAAGATTATGAAATATGGGCTAATGCAGATGTGATATAGGATTGTGTTGGTCTTATTAACGAGACACATGTTAATGCATGTGCATCAAATGCTGATAATATTGGGAATATTGGATGATGGGTCTACCCACATGAACTATAATGACAGAATGCAACTTCAATATGTGTTTCACCTTCATCATGGCAAGGTGGGAGGGTAGCATACGACAACCAGATCTTCAAGTTTGCCACTCGATCTCGTTTGCATCATTTTTCACATATGCCTCAAGGTAGTCAACATTCAATCATGTAGTTCAGTAATTTGAGTCATACTTGCTAATAGTGAACAAATCTTGTAGGAAAGTATTATTTGGTGGATCTTGACTATTTTCTCAAGTCATTTCTAAACACAAAATATCACATACCAGTCTTTATAAGGGGAAGTCAAGTGGTAGGAGGAAGAAAAGAGATGTTCAATAAGTGTAACTCATCATTATGTGATGTGATTGAGAAGGCGTTTGGTGCTTGGAAGAAAAATATGGTCATTCTAAGAGATATACCAATATATTCTTTTGAAAAATAAGTTAAAATTATTGCTGCAACAATAACTCTCTATAATTATATACGACATCATCATTCACAGTATGATGTTGATTTCATAAGCTTCCAACTCACAATAACAAAGCTTCCGACTCGCAATGTTCAGCAAGGACATGCACGCATCCTAAATATCATTCATTGAGTAGAAGCGTATCGGTGCAACCATTGTTCTCTTAAGTACTTGCTCTAAAATAATTTGATGTTTACTCTCTGACAATATAAAAACTCAACATCAACACACCTCATAAAAAGGGAAGTTTTGAAAATTTCACATTCTACTCTAACATTTCTTAGGAGTGCACACCTCCTAAGTGACTGGAATAAGTCATATCTCCCATAATAATATGTCCTTATGCCTTGGGTAACAAGGCAAGAAAAATCCTCCCAAAGCATCTATGATTCATAATCACGGAATGAGTTGCTTCCATCACTTAGAAAGTGAAGGCTCCTGAAAGAGAAATAATACACAATTACTAGAGAGTGCTTGTGATTACTTTCTACATGTGTAGCATCCAAGCCCCTAGAGGAAGGAAAGTTCAAACTCATTGGTAAAATCTCACGATTACTCTTCAAGGCATAGCTCACAAAGCTTATTTGTGGTGGAAGCATCACTTCGATCAAATATGAATAGATATGTCTATAGACAAAGCAGACAGGGTATATCGCTTGCTATAGTTTTTTCATTCACTGAGCCATGCACCGAGGCGGTGTATTCTTTTATTCTTTAATTCTCTCGTTTCTTAAACAACATCCTGTCGAAGAGTTAAAAGAATCGAAAAACCAAATGTAAATCCAAAAATGAGTTTCTTTAAGCAATAAGAAAGCCCAAATCTTAAACGAGCCTCATGGGCTTAATGAATTGAGTCCACCAAATTGTGCATGTAGTGGTCCAATGCTAACCAGATCAATCGACTTGTTAGACATACCTTTGGAAGTGACTAGTTGCATAACTCCTTATTATTTAGAAGGATTTTATGAATATCTCCAAAGTACTTTGGCATTACAACTAGTTCCTCAGGATGGTCTACCCAACCTTGATAGTCAAGCAATCAAGCTCTTCCAGCTAAATTCACCCCGACTACCGAGTTCCTATGCCATACTCGAACAAGTTGTTTGTAACCTCTCACCAAAGTCACTGACAACTAACTGACTACACCATCAAGCTGGACAAGCAGCTCCCCAAGGTAGAAGTAAGAAAATTCCCATTCATTAGCATCCATCATTTATTAATAGCATGACAATAAACACGTGCAGTCTTATCGACAACGAATCTGACATAGTCTTAAGTTTTATTCTCTAGACCTCAGTACACATGCTCTTTAATATATAAATAAGAAGTGGGAGGATAAGGACCTCTCTCTCTCTCTCTCTATCAACAATAAGATTATTGGTGCTACTTAATTATAGTTTTTAGTTATAGAACTCATACATTATGTGAAATATATAGTTAAGCATTAGTTTTAATTATATTTATTTAAATTATAATTTAAAGTAAACGTTTAGTCAAACCGGAGAATGAAAGAAATTAAGTATTTCGTGTGCCCTTCATGCCCATCAATTCTTACATGAAGAAATATAAATAATTATCTTATATTATAAACAGTTTTAACCCCATAAATATTGTTTGTAATTTTCAAATTTTAATTAATTAAATACGAAAACCTAACCAATAATCAGTTTTTACACATACTACCAAATATATAACCATATAAAACTTAAAATTCTAATCTTAAACCCAAGTTTTTGGAACAATGATGAAATATTTTATTTGGATATGTTGTTCACCAAAGACCTTTACTTAAGATTGGCACAAATAAACTGTGCATTTCAACTGAACGGATCATCGTGGTTGTCAAGACACGTCACCTTGCATTTCACGTGGTCGAATTATCGCCGTTGTCAAAAGAGATAAACACCAAACAAAATATANGGTGAGGACCAGAACTAATACCTCACTACCTACCTTTTTCTCTAACCTAAATTCCAACTCATCACCCTATTGGTTGCTTCTAGAACCTATATTTTCATATATCCCCTTCTTCATACCATAATTATTGCATTTGTATAACTAATCATTCTCCCAACCTCCTTTTAGAATTTGGGTCTAGCTCTATATTATAATATCAATATAATGGAACTTGATATTATTATCATTCACTTAAATAAATATATTTTTAATGCTATTTGTAAAGTTATGTTATTAGTCCTTTATTTTTATATATTAAGTTACTCTAGATGAAAAATATACTCTTCAAATTACGTCTGGACATCAACGATGATCTNAATGGAAAATGATATTATTATCATTCACTTAAATAAATATATTTTTAATGCTATTTGTAAAGTTATGTTATTGGTCCTTTATTTTTATATATTAAGTTACTCTAGAAGAAAAATATACTCTGTAGATTCATGTAATGAAAACATATTAAAATTATTACGTCTGGTGTCTGCACGGCTGGACGCCAGTGATGATCCGATCACACAAAATGAACGATAATATGACAGTAATAAATTTCTTCTTCGAGATTCCAACCTTTCACTCNTCACACAAAATGAACGATAATATGACAGTAATAAATTTCTTCTTCGAGATTCCAACCTTTCACTCTCCTAAACCGGNAAATTCAAGAAAGAACTGGTAGACTTTACAATTGAACACAATTAAAGAACAAATAGAATCAGTTAAAGAAAAATTCAAAATTTTGGAAAGAGTTCAAAAGAGGATCTGTGAGACTCGATTGTGATTTGATTAAACATACCATTGATGCATCCATAGATTGGTGGAAGGAGAAATTAGAGGTGAATTGAATTTTAAATTTACTATAATTCTATTTTAATTATACACAAAATTTGTGTAAATGTCTTTCTCTTTTGTGTTGTATGAATGCCAAGTTGTGCTAAACGCTAAGAAATTTTGATATGATGGCATTGAACCCGAGCTAGAGGAGAAACCTAATCTAATGTTTAGTGGCATTTTTTGCAACGGGTGATAATGCATGGACTCCTCTCGTATCTCAAGAACAAAAAGATAGCCCAAATGAACCAATTCAAAAATCATCATAGCACATTAATGAACACAGTGAATCCAGTCATGCTAGGATGCAACCCTCTTTAAAAGCAAGGTAGCCCGCAATAAAAGATTGTCCATGTGTATATGAAGAGTTAAATATCATAGTCACGACATGTACTAATTTATCTTCCGAATCTAACACCATAAAATGTTCTTCATATATTCCAGATGTGATAAAGATTTTAGAGCAAACTACAAAGGTTTATGAAGATACTCCATGAAGTTACTTGAAGACCCTTTGAAGAGAGAGTTCTTCATATCTATGAAACCTAAGCAGAGAATTCATGCCTGCATTTTTTCTTCAAAAACCATGATAGCTAATTCTTATGTCAACTAAACATTATTATAGCTAATGTATTGTCAATTAAATATTATGTTGTTGTTCATCTTTTTCATTTTAATGGTTGAACAATCAATTATTGTACTAGTTTTGATTTACGTTGCAATTATATCACATGTTCGTCTTATTTAGTACTGCAATGTTGTGATCATAATATAACTTATTGAAATGTTATTAGCTTATATAACTTGTCATGTGGTAGTGTGCTTAATTAAGTTTTTCAATAATGGATGCTACCAATCGAGAACGTAGAAAGCATTGCAGACAAATTATTGCAATATTTGTTTGTCTACCAACTGAATACTACGGGTCATACATTTCTCGAACTCCATGCATGACCTCGACTTTCACAGGGGACAAATGGATCGTTGAAATACTTAGGGTTATCCAACAAAATTTCCAAACATGTTTCGTATGAGTCAAGTTAACTTCACCGATCTTCTGAGTTATCTTCACACTAATTATGGTATTCATGGCTCTTTAAGAATGATTGCACGGAAGGTATTAGCCATAAGATTTAGGGTTTAGGGTGTGCACTCCTAACTTCACATAATCAATCTATAATAGCAGATTGTGAAAGATTTCAACACTCGTTCGAAACCATCAGTAAATTTTTTTTTCAATTTGCTTGAATGCTTTGGTACGCATGTCCTCAAATATCAACAAACTTAAAAATCCAACTTTTCAACTAGACAAATTTCATGTGATCATTGGTATATGCCATACTTCAAGATATGTTTTGTGCATATTCATTGTCCAATAACAAAGATTATGAAATATGGGCTAATGCAGATGTGATATAGGATTGTGTTGGTGTTATTAACGAGACACATGTTAAAGCATGTGCATCAAATGCTGATAAGATTGTGTATATTGGATGGTGGGTCTACCCACATGAAATATAATGGCAGAATGCGACTTCAATATGTGCTTCACCTTCGTCATGACAAGGTGGGAGGGTAGCATACGACAACCAGATCTTCAAGTTTGCCACCCGATCTTGTTTGCATCATTTTTCACATATGCCTCAAGGAAGTTGACATTCAATCACGTAGTTTACTAATTTGAGTCATACTTGATAATAGTAAACAAATCTTGTAGGAAATTATTATTTGGTGGATGTTAGCTATTTTCTCAAGTCATTTTTCAACACAAAATATCACATACAAGTCTTTATAAGGGGAAGTCAAGTGGTAGGAGGAAGAAAAGAGATGTTCAATAAGTGTAACTCATCATTATGTGATGTGACTGATAAGGTGTTTGGTGCTTGGAAGAAAAATATGGTCATTCTAAGAGATATTCCAACATATTCTTTTGAAAAATAAGTTAAAATTATCGCTGCAACAATAACTCCCGATAATTATATATGACATCATCATTCACAGTATGATGTTGATTTCATAAGCTTCCAACTCACAATAACAAAGCTTCCGACTCGCAATGTTCAGCAAGGACAGGCACGCATCCTAAATATCATTCATTGAGTAGAAGCATATCGAGGTGTGCAACCATTGTTCTCTTAAGTACTTGTTCTAAAATAATTTGATGTTTATTCTCTGACAATATAAAAACTCAACATCAACACACCTCATAAAAAGGGAAGTTTTGAAAATTTCACATTCTACTCTAACATTTCTTAGGAGTGCACACCTCCTAAGTGATTGGAATAAGTCATATCTCCCATAATAATATGTGCTTATGCCCTGGGTAACAAGGCAAGAAAAATCCTCCCGAAGCATCTATGATTCATAATCACAGAATGAGTTGCTTCCATCACCTAGAAAGTGAAGGCTCCTGAAAAGAGAAATAATACACAGTTACTAGAGAGTGCTTGTGATTACTTTCTACATGTGTAGCATACAAGCCCCTAGAGGAAGGAAAGTTCAAACTCATTGGTAAAATCTCACGATTACTCTTCAAGGCATAGTTCACAAAGCTTATCTATGGTAGAAGCATCACTTCGATCAAATATGAATAGATATGTCTATAGACAAACCATACAGGGTATATCGCTTGCTATAGTTTTTTTCATCTGGTGAGCCATGCACCGAGGCGGTGTATTCTTTTATTCTTTAATTCTCTCGTTCTTTTTACAACATCCTGTCGAAGAGTTAAAAGAATCGAAAAACCAAATGTATATCCAAAAATGAATTTCTTTAAGCAATAAGAAAGCCCAAATCTTAAACGAGCCTCATGGGCTTGATGAATTGAGTCCACCAAATTGTGCATTTAATAGTCCAATGCTAACAAGATCAATCGACTTGTTAGACATACCTTTGGAAGTGACTAGTTGCATAGCTCCTTATTATTTAGAAGGATTTTATGAATACCTCCAAAATACTTTGACATTCCAACTAGTTCCTCAGAATGGTTTGCCCAACCTTGATAGTCAAGCAATCGAGCTCTTCCAACTAAATTCACCCCGACTACCCGAGTTCCTATGCCATACTCGAACAAGTTGTTTGTAACCTCTCACCAAAGTCACTGACAACTAACTGACTACACCATCAAGCTGGACGAGCAGCTCCCCAAGGTAGAAGTAAGAAAATTCCCATTCATTAGCATGTTATACACACCATCATTTATTAATAGCATGACAATAAACACGTGCAGCCTTATCGACAACGAGTCTAACATAGTCTTAAGTTTTACTCTCTAGACCTCAGTACATATGCTCTTTAATATATAAATAAGAAGTGGGAGGATGGGGACCTCTCTCTCTCTCTCTCTCTATCAACAATAAGATTATTGGTGCTACTTAATTATAGTTTTTAGTTATAGAACTCATACATTATGTGAAATATATAGTTAAACATTAGTTTTAATTATATTTATTTAAATTCTAGTTTAAAGTGAAAGAAATTAAGTATTTGGTGTGCCCTTCATGCCCATCAATTCTTACATGAAGAAATATAAATAATTATCTTATATTATAAACAATTTTAACCCCATAAATATTGTTTATAATTTTCAAATTTTAATTAATTAAATACAAAAACCTAACCAATAATCAGTTTTTACACATACTACCAAATATATAACCATATAAAACTTAAAATTCTAACCTTAAACCCAAGTTTTTGGAACAATGATGAAAAATTTTATTTGGATATGTTGTTCACCAAAGACCTTTACTTAAAATTCGAATAATAAACCGTGCATTTCAACTGAACGGATCGTCGTGGTTGTCAAGACACATCACCTTGCATTTCACGTGGTCGAATCATCGCCGCTGTCAAAACAGACAAACACCAAACAAAATATTTTCACTCATTTTATCCACTATACACAAAAATTGGTGCACCAAACACACAATATATATATAATTCGATCCTACTCTTCCATACACACCAAACGGTCCAAACTTAAAACAAAGCAACACCTGATTTATGCTCCATCTCCCAACTCCAAATAATTAGTTACGCCATCCTCATACCTAACATAGTTCTAATTAACATATATCATGATTATGTCTCTTAAATTTTTCCAAACAGGTAACATGGGCTGATGTCATTTGTACCAAGAGCCTACAATGCAACCACCCTCCCTCAACCTTTTTCTCACCAACTCGCTTCTAGAAGTCCCAGAGTTTTAAGTTCCACCTCCTTTCTCCCCAAAGGGTCAAACTCTTATATATCTTCCAAACTCCTCCATTGNGCCTACAATGCAACCACCCTCCCTCAACCTTTTTCTCACCAACTCGCTTCTAGAAGTCCCAGAGTTTTAACTTCCACCTCCTTTCTCCCCAAAGGGTCAAACTCTTATATATCTTCCAAACTCCTCCATTCTTGCTCCAGAGCTGCAAGTAATTGAAGAAGATAGGTAATCAGGATCCATGGGGAGATCTCCTTGTTGCGAGAAAGCTCACACCAACAAGGGAGCATGGACCAAGGAAGAAGACGAGCGCCTCACCGCACACATCAAGGCTCACGGAGAGGGCTGTTGGCGTTCCCTCCCCAAGGCCGCCGGTCTTCTTCGTTGTGGCAAAAGCTGCCGCCTTCGATGGATCAATTACCTCCGTCCCGATCTCAAAAGAGGGAACTTTACGGAAGAAGAAGATGAGCTCATCATCAAACTCCACAGTCTTTTGGGCAACAAGTTCGTGTCTTTTGATCTCTAAGTCCATTTTCGCTTCAGTTTAATCGCGAAAGGTGAAGTTTTTATGTTTGAGATTTTTGATTGTTGATGCAGATGGTCTCTGATAGCTGCGAGGTTACCGGGGAGAACCGATAACGAGATAAAGAACTACTGGAACACGCATATCAGGCGGAAGTTGATGAGCAGTGGGATAGACCCTGCAACTCACCGGCCTCTGCTGGAGCAACAGGGGAAGACGACGATATCCTTCATTAAAGCAGAGGAGAAAGGTGTGGAGTTTGAGGGGAGAGGGGAAGGGAAGGA
>JXCR01147906.1:7404-18493 GCA_002079205.1 Phalaenopsis hybrid cultivar | reverse complement strand
CTTGCATGACTTCAACTCCCATCTTTTCTCGAATGTTATTCACCACCAATTCAGTTGTCCCTATACCAAAAATAAAATGGTGTTATTGATCGACACACAACATAAGCCACCATTTCTGGTCGGTCAGTCGATCAAACTTTGCCGGCCACTCTGCTCCTATTTTAAATTGTGAAATCCAGAGTTACCAAACCCGCAGCCTTTATTTTGTCAAAACCAACCGCCTAACAAAAAGATAAGTTAAAACAGGGGAAATTTACATCCATGCCAATTAATTCCTATAAATTCATTTATCAATATAGGACACAAATTTGTATGTTTGCATTCAGAGGCTACCTACCGACCGACCAACTGTCTGTCGACCGACAACTTACCTTCTGCCAACCAACCCCACTTTGTTCGACAACTGCTTCGGATCGACCGCTTCAAAAAAAAAAAAGATTTACATATACAACATTCAATCCTTATATATTTATATACTAATATTGCTAATTTATTTTTGAGATCCTCCGATAGGTTACCCTCCGGTTGGTCGTCTGCCTTCGATCGGTCATTTCCAATCAGGGAAGATTTACATATAACCCAATTCTCTTGAGTTAAATTTCCTAGTTATTTATTAACTGGACAATAACTTTGCATTCTTATGTGGAAGATCAGGTCCAAATATGGTGAAGTCGAGGAGTTCATGCATGTCGACAGACACTCGACACTTGGGAAATTCGAACACAGGTAGTAAAACTGATAAAGACAAGCTTCGTGAGGGGTCAAAAAAAAATCTAATACACGACAACGACAAGCTCCACAAGGGGTGGAAAAAAATCTAACGTCTGACAGTGGCAAGCTGCATAAAGGGTGGAAAAAATCTAATACCTGACAACATCAAGCTTTGTGAGGGGGTGGAAAAAAAACTAACACTCAACAGTGATAAGCTTCGCGAAAGGTTGAAAAAAAAAACTAACAACCGACATAAACAATCTCTGCGAGGGATGAAAAGAAAAAATCTAAACCACTNTTTCTTTAATTCAATTTTAGAGATCAAGAAAATTATAAATAAATATGTGTATGCTCAAAAATGATCTACTCAGATCTAAATCAAAAGCAGAAATTTAAACCTAAAGAATTCAAGAGCGATTGGGTGGCATCAAGGTCAGGGTGGCATCAAGGTCAACCGAGCAAGGATTAGCTTGGCCAACCAACAACAGACAAGCATATATGATGGAAAGTGTGAGGGTCTGTGATTTTTCAACCAATTAACTGGAGCCTGACCTCCTAGTTGGTCGGCTATCCCTGACCGCCCATCAACAAAAGAGCAATCGACCAATTATGGTTGGCCATCTTCTTGGGTTAGATCGATTATCTCAACCCCTGCTTTAAAATGAACATCTAAAATGTGTCGCCACAAATCACAAAGATGTCTAGGGGATGGTGGAAGAGGCAACGTAGCCCCACGGGACCTATAATGGGCGATTTAGGACCACACGCTCAGCCGACCAACCCCCTGAACACCGTGGAGATAGTCGCAGGAGTAGATCACCCTCTGAATAATCTGACCAAATCCACTTGGATTAATCGGGTGCCTTTCACCCGGACAGACCGAGAAGGTGTAACATATCCTCCAGTTTTTTAGCGGTTGATGTGAACTTTCAGCAAGAGGTCGCCCACTCTCACAGCCGCCCCCGCCACATTCATGAGCCCAACTGACCATATTTATGTACGTACTAAAGTGCCATCAATGTACTTACGTTTTTTAGGGTTATAGAGTGTAATTGTATAATGACTCATTCCTATAAATTAGTGGTCAATTGCATAAATAAAGTGTAACACAAATTTACTATTCATTAAGGTGCTATGGTTCTCCCCCCTCTCTCTCACCTGTCTCTCAATGCACTATTTCTTAGACGTGCCTCCGGGATAGATTTGGATTCAACAATATGACATACATTAATTTGTGGAAAATTATAACAAAAAAAATTGAAATTATTATTTACATGTTTAAACGCATGTCCAATAAATATGATAATTTTATGATTTATTTTAGCAAATTATTAGTCAAAATATCGTGTTTTTAGGCTAAATTTATTGTTAAAAGCTCATTAAAACCAATTCTAAAAATTTAATGAAGAAATTTTAAGTATTCATCNATTGCTTCATAGATGGATCATCCAATTGTTCATTTCAATATCTATTCATTACAAATGGATTGCACTTCCCCAACACTAGTTATACCACCTAGAAACTCATTGATCAGAACATCAATGTTACTCTTTACTTTACTATCTCTTTCATCATTTTTCCCCACAACTGCTATATGAAGCACTTTAGGTGAATAACATCAACACTCAAATTTATTATGGGTTATTCAACCCAAAAAAGAGTTATATAACATCTCCATGAAAAACAACTCCATGATTGAATATCTCCTCAAGGTAAAATCCCTTGTAGATCAAAATATAGTGATTGGTTCTCATGTTGACAAAGAAGACATTTTTACGCTTTTGTAATCATTTTACATGGCCATTTGCCCAAAAAATATTGTTTTTTTTTTACCTTTACTCACTCTCATGCAGTGACGAAGTTAGCATCTCTGAAAAAATGGTCAAAGAAAGTTCTATATCACAAATTGGTTTTCTTTTTTTTCGTCAATGAGCCATTGCAACTTTTCACGTGCTAATGGTCAAACCATAAATCATAAATCCTCTACAACACATCTTGGACACACCAACAACANGTCATTGCTGATGTTTAGTTTATTGGAGTCAGCATGGCTCGATACCAAAATGGCATAACCCATGACAAACCAGAGGAAAAAGGAAAGAAGACAAAATATTTCTGTTATGATTTCTTAGTAAAAGTACCTCCAAAAAGGTGTCAGGCCTTACAACCACTTTTATTTAAACTAACCACAACAAGTATATTAACTACTAAATGAAACACTAATATATATGTTGGCATCAATTTTTTTGATGTCGCATGCCTAGGATGTCCGTTCGAGCACTAATGAACGTTGCTTCATGACGTGTTGACTCCTGTAGTGCGAGACATCCACTTTGGATCCACCGACACGTGTTGAGGGGCACGTTGCTGAGGTCATTTTGCTAGGCTTTGAGTTTCTCTTGGGCGAAGGCCGATCAACATTTGACACATTGGATGACTCTGATCGGGTCAAAAAATATTCTTCGTTGTGCCGCGTGTAAAATTGGCTTGAATTTGTCTGATCACCAACGAGCTCATTCAGATGGCCCCAGACGACAACAGACCACGTGAGTGAGTCCGGAACGTTGATTCCACTTGGAATTGACGCTCGTTGCATCACGATTTTATAGACGGGGTAAAAATTGACAAATTATCGTTTTGGCCCAAATTGCTGAAAAAGTGATCCCAATGATTCCGAACGACGAAACTGACAATGCAGTCGCGTCTGAAATATCAATTTTACATAGGAGAGAAATTCATTTTGCTACGATGACGTGTTCTGCAAAAAAAGATGCGAAGAGATAATAATAATAATAATAATAATAATAATAACAATAAAATAAATACTACCCTTTTAAAAAAAAAACTTACGCACCCTCTCTCTCTCNAAACTGATAAAGACAAGCTTCGTGAGGGGTCAAAAAAAAATCTAATACACGACAACGACAAGCTCCACAAGGGGTGGAAAAAAATCTAACGTCTGACAGTGGCAAGCTGCATAAAGGGTGGAAAAAATCTAATACCTGACAACATCAAGCTTTGTGAGGGGGTGGAAAAAAAACTAACACTCAACAGTGATAAGCTTCGCGAAAGGTTGAAAAAAAAAACTAACAACCGACATAAACAATCTCTGCGAGGGATGAAAAGAAAAAATCTAAACCACTCAGCGATAAGTTCCTCGAGAGGTGCAAAAAAATCTAACACCTGGCTGCAACAAACTCCATGAGCGGTGCAAAAAAATAAAAAAAAAACACCTGACAGCGACTAGCTTTGCAATGGGTGAAAAAATATAACACTCGGCAGTGATAGGCTCCATAAGGGGTAGAAAAAAGTAGCACCAGATAGCGACAAGGTCCTTGAGGAATGAAAAAAATCAAACACATGACAGTGACAAAAGCTTCGTGAAGGCTGAATAAAAAACTAAACGCCAGAGAGTGAAAAGATCTTTGAGGGGTGGAAAAAATCAAACACATAGTAGCGACAAGCTCCATGAGGGGTTTAAGATGACTCGTCATCCAGTATCGACAAGCTCCATGAGGATACAATCAGCGTTGTGCATGTCTCCAACATTCCTTCTATGTGTGGAATTAGACAAAAAATAAGAGTTACAATCGCAAATTGCCAAAAATCTGTTCATATGGTGTCTAATTTGTGGGTGAGAATGAACAACACTTTCACCCATAGACTCCCAATTGTTAATGTCATTGCTGATGTTTAGTTTATTGGAGTCAGCATGGCTCGATACCAAAATGNAAGCCTTGAAGGTGCTTCTTGGAGTGAAAGCAGTGAAGAGGGATCTTCTTTCCCTCCATTTTTTTTCTTCCTCTTCCTCCGGATCTCTTTCTCCTCGCCGTCCTTGTCACTCGCCTACGTCGTATTTACGCTGGAGAAAATTAGCGAGGAGGACGACATATTTGGACTCTTCTCCGCGCTTCCTTCACTCTCGGTGCGCACCGCCGACAAGCTAAGCTTTCCACATCGCGGCCTACCTTCCACCGTCGCTGTTTGAGGAAGTGCGAGGGTCTTCCGCCTCGAGGGGAAGGCCTCCGCCGACGCTCCTTCCCGCCGACATCCTAGTGAATTCCCCTTTTCACCGTTGTCGAGTGACCTCATGGAGATCTAGGGTTTAATCGGCCTGCTTTCAGGTGTATGATGAAGAATGCAAAGATAAACTTTCTAATTTCTATGGAATAATTCATTTATGTTGTTCTGTTTTCACTGTGGTGTTTTCTATCTACTTGAAGGTAAACTAGATAGTGAACTTCAGGCGTATAATTTGCACAAGCTGCTTTTAACCTGCTTTAGATGAAAGGATAACAATTAACATCATTGAAATTGATCTATTGATTTGAATGTTGGGAGCTTTTTAGCTCAAAGTCTAGGGTTTTAGGGTTTAGGGTGCGGTTTAGGGTTTAGGGTTATTAGGGTTTAGGGTTTAGGGTTTAGGGTTTAGGGTTTAGGGTGCTTAGGGTTTATGGTTATTAAGGTTTAGGGTATTAAGATTTAGGGTTTAGGGTTTTTAGTGGTGAGGGGTTTAACTGTTAGGGGCTTCGAGTTTTAGGTTTTCAGGTTTAGGGTTTCATATTTAGTAGGGATTAGGGATTAGGGTTTTGGAGTTTAGGATTTAGGAGTTGAGGGTTTAGGTTTTTTGGTTTAGGGTTTAGCAGTTAGGTTTAAGGTTATGGGTTAGAATTTAGGGTTTAGGGAAAACAATTTGTGGGNAATAGCTTGCATGACTTCAACTCCCATCTTTTCTCGAATGTTATTCACCACCAATTCAGTTGTCCCTATACCTAAAATAAAATGGTGTTATTGATCGACACACAACATAAGGTCAGTCGATCAAACTTCGCCGGCCACTCTGCTCCTATTTGAAATTGTGAAATCCAGAGTTACCAAACCCGCATCTTTTATTTTGCCAAAACCAACCGCCTAACAAAAAACAAAGTTNCTTGCATGACTTCAACTCCCATCTTTTCTCGAATGTTATTCACCACCAATTCAGTTGTCCCTATACCAAAAATAAAATGGTGTTATTGATCGACACACAACATAAGCCACCATTTCTGGTCGGTCAGTCGATCAAACTTTGCCGGCCACTCTGCTCCTATTTTAAATTGTGAAATCCAGAGTTACCAAACCCGCAGCCTTTATTTTGTCAAAACCAACCGCCTAACAAAAAGATAAGTTAAAACAGGGGAAATTTACATCCATGCCAATTAATTCCTATAAATTCATTTATCAATATAGGACGCGAATTTGTATGTTTGCATTCAGAGGCTACCTACCGACCGACCAACTGTCTGTCGACCGACAACTTATCTTCTGCCAACCAACCCCACTTTGTTCGACAACTGCTTAGGATCGACTGCTTCAAAAAAAAAAAAGATTTACATATACAACATTCAATCCTTATATATTTATATACTGATATTGCTAATTTATTTTTGTGATCCTTCGACAGGTTACCCTTCGGTTGGTCGTCTGCCTTCGATCGGTCATTTCCAATCAGGGAAGATTTACATATAACCCAATTCTCTTGAGTTAAATTTCCTAATTATTTATTAACTGGACAATAACGTTGCATTCTTATGTGGGAGATCAGGTCCAAATATGGTGAAGTTGAGGAGTTCATGCATGTCGACAAACACTCGACACTTAGGAAATTCGAACACAGGTAGTAAAACCGATAAAGACAATATTTGTGAGGGGTGAAAAAAAAATCTAATACACGACAACAACAAGCTCCACAAGGGGTGGAAAAAAAATCTAACGTCTGATAGTGACAAGCTGCATAAAGGGTGGAAAAAATCTAATACCTGTTAACAACAAGCTTTGTGAGGGTGGAAAAAAAAACTAACACTCAACAGTGATAAGCTTCGTGAAAGGTGGAAAAAAAAACTAACAACCGACATAAACAAACTCTGCGAGGGACGAAAAGAAAAAATCTAAACCACGCAGCGATAAGTTCCTCGAGAGGTGCAAAAAAATCTAACACCTGGCTGCAACAAACTCCATGAGCGGTGCAAAAAAATAAAAAAAAAACACCTGACAGCGACTAGCTTTGCAATGGGTGAAAAAATATAACACTCGGCAGTGATAGGCTCCATAAGGGGTAGAAAAAAGTAGCACCAGATAGCGACAAGGTCCTTGAGGAATGAAAAAAATCAAACACATGACAGTGACAAANAAAAAAAAAAAAAAAAAAACACCTGACAACAACTAGCTTTGCAATGGGTGAAAAAATATAACACTCGGCAGTGACAAACTCTATAAGGGGTAGAAAAAAGTAGCACCAGATAGCGACAAGCTCCTTGAGAAATGAAAAAAATCAAACACATGGCAGTGACAAAAGCTTCGTGAAGGCTGAATAAAAAACTAAACGCCAGAGAGTGAAAAGATCTTTGAGGGGTGGAAAAATCAAACACATAGTAGTGACAAGCTCCATGAGGGGTTTAAGATGACTTGTCATCCAGTATCGACAAGCTCCATGAGAAAACAATCAGCGTTGTGCATGCCTCCAACATTCCTTCTATGTGTGGAATTAGACCAAAAATAAGAGTTACAGTCGCAAATTGCCAAAAAACTGTTCATATGGTGTCTAATTTGTGGGTGAGAATGAACAACACTTTCACCCATAGACTCCCAATTGTGAATGTCATTGCTGATGTTTAGTTTATTGGAGTCAGCATGGCTCGATACAAAAATGGCATAACCCATGACAAACCAGAGGAAAAAGGAAAGAAGACAAAATATTTCTGTTATGATTTCTTAGTAAAAGTACCTCCAAAAAGGTGTCAGGCCTTACAACCACTTTTATTTAAACTAACCACAACAAGTATATTAACTACTAAATGAAACACTAATATATATGTTGGCATCAATTTTTTTGATGTCGCATGCCTAGGATGTCCGTTCGAGCACTAATGAACGTTGCTTCATGACGTGTTGACTCCTGTAGCGCGAGCCATCCACTTTGGATCCACCGACACGTGTTGAGGGGCACGTAGCTGAGGTCATTTTGCTAGGCTTTGACTTTCTCTTGGGCGAAGGCCGATCAACATTTGACACATTGTACGACTCTGATCGGGTCAAAAAATATTCTTCGTTGTGCCGCGCGCAAAATTGGCTTGAATTTGCCTGATCACCAGCGAGCTCATTCAGATGGCCCCATACTACAACAGACCACGTGATTGAGTCCAGAACGTTGATTCCACTTGGAATTGACGCTCGTTGCATCACGATTTTATAGGCGGGGTAAAAATTGACAAATTATCGTTTTGGCCCAAATTGCTGAAAAAGTGATCTGAATGATTCCGAACGACGAAACAGACAATGCAGTCGCGTCTGAAACATCAATTTTACATAGGAGAGAATTCATTTTGCTACGATGACGTGTTCTGCAAAAAAAGATGCGAAGAGATAATACTAATAATAATAATATTATTATTATAAAAAAATAAATACTATCCTTTAAAGAAAAAAACTTACGCACCCTCTCTCTCTCTTTGCTTCTGATCGCAGATCCCGTTTTTCACGAAAAGGGCATCTGTGCCCTAGCTTCCCGCCGCCGACTCCTCGCCGGCGAACGAGGCTGCTGACACCCTCTACCTCGCCGGAAAACTCCCCACCGCTAACTCTCTTCCCATCCGAGGTTCCTACCCGAGAGAGATCACGTGGAGTCTCCTCCCACTTTGGCCGANTCTCTCTCTGCTCCTGATCGCGGATCCCGTTTTTCGCAAAAAGGGCATCTGTGCCCTAGCTTCCCGCCGCCGACTCCTCCTCGCCGGCGAACGAGGCTGTTGACACCCTCTGCCTCGCCGGAAAACTCCCCACCGCCAACTCTCTTCCCATACGAGGCTCCTACCCGAGAGAGATCACGTGGAGTCTCCTCCCACTTTGGCCAGCCACTTCTCCCTCTTCTCCTTCTTCTTCTTATCCGGCGAGGGCTCGAGAGAGGCTCACGAGGAAGCCTTTGGAAAGTTTGGAGGAAGCCTTGAAGGTGCTTCTTGGAGTGAAAGCAGTGAAGAGGGATCTTCTTTCCCTCCATTTTTTTTTTCTTCCTCTTCCTCCGGATCTCTTTCTCCTCGCCGTCCTTGTCACTCGCCGACATCGTATTTACGCCGGAGAAAATCAGCGAGGAGGACGACATATTTGGACTCTTCTCCGCACTTCCTTCGCTCTCGGTGCGCACCGCCGACAAGCTAAGCTTTCCACATCGCCGGCCTACCTTCCATTGTCGTTGTTCGAGGAAGTGCGAGGGTCTTCCGCCTCGAGGGGAAGGCGTCCGCCGGCGCTCCTTCCCGCCGACATCCTAGTGAATTCCCCTTTTCACCGTTGTCGAGTGATCTCATGGAGATTTAGGGTTTAATCAGCCTGCTTTCAGGTGTATGATGAAGAATGCAAAGATAAACTTTCTAATTTCTATGGAATAATTCATTTATGTTGTTATGTTTTCACTGTGATGCTTTCTATCTACTTGAAGGTAAACTAGATAGTGAACTTCAGGCGTATAATTTGCACAAGTTGCTTTTAACCTGCTTTAGATGAAAGGATAACAATTAACATCATTGAAATTGATCTATTGATTTGAATGTTGGGAGCTTTTTAGCTCAAAGTCTAGGGTTTTAGGGTGCTGTTTAGGGTTATTAGGGTTTAGGGTTTAGGGTTTAGGGTTATTAGGGTTTAGGGTGTTTATGGTTTAGGGTTATTAGGGTTTAGGGTTTTTAGTGGTGAGGGATTTAACTGTTAGGGGTTTCGAGTTTTAGGTTTTCAGGTTTAGGGTTTCATATTTAGTAGGGATTAGGGATTAGGGTTTAGGGTTAAGGGTTTTGGAGTTTAGGATTTAGGAGTTGAGGGTTTAGGTTTTATGGTTTAGGGTTTAGCGGTTAGGTTTAAGGTTANCCCACTATTTGGGGGGCACCAAAACTGGTCAGAAAGGGAGGATAGTTTTAAATTGAGCAAAAGTATGAAGGTGAGCTCCCATTTTTTTTGATAGATTGTAAAAATTAACATATGTTTTTGGAAGAGTACATGCGTACCACTTAAATCCCATGTATTTACATACCTTAAACCTAAACTTCAATTTTTACATGTACGCCACCTTAGTTATACATGAAAATGTGTATTTTAGAAGTTTAAATAGTGGTATTTTTTATATGATACGAAAGATTTAGGTGGTATAAATGTAAAAAAAGTAAAGTTTAGGTGTTAGGTGGTATGTANTGAAATACATCTTTCTAGGAGATGTTTAATAAGTGAATATCCCGCCAAAGTTTAAGACAAAAGAAACATTCTACTAATTGAGCCATTGTTTTCTTTTACCCTTCACTAAAGAACACATATGATCTACCATTTTGTGAAAGAACCAACCCTACATCAATAGCCAATGCATCTGCTTTAACCTGAAATAGTTATTAAAAATCTAATACAGCAATACTGGAGCTTCACATAGATCAAATTTAATGTTTTTAAAGTTATTTTGTAACACAGTCCTTCATATCTACACCATGCCTCTAACTCCGCTTCAAATTCATTGGCAAATTTCTCACGACAAGTGCTGCTTAATCCAAGATTAAAGCAGTCTTTCAAACATATTACATTTATCATTACTCGTGAACGAGCGCAACCTATCTACTTCCTTTTCAGATAAGTCCTTCGAAGCAACCCGCTCTCGTACATAATGACAAAGTATTCCTTCGCTAGCGCTTGGTAGCAATCAATGATACCATATTCTGGTAGCATTAATCACCACTTTAGTGGATGTCGCCATGTGCCCGAGACAATGAAATTGTAAGCAACCAGTGCCTCAACCACCTGCGGGACTTTGGAGCCCCGATCGCGTTGTAGACCCTATATGAAGTGCCTGGTTTTCATTCTAATTTAAACATATATATAAGTGGTTAAATTTTCAAACTTCTAGTGCTGTTGCTTATTGTCTTGAACATCTCAAGCCACAGAGAATCTTGTTACAGAGAAACTTTGCATCGTTATGTCATTATGCGGAAATATTAGTGACTTATCACTTTTGTCTTGGAACATAGCACTCAAAACCTCTGTGGTAACAAAACTAGTGCCTTTACATTACCAAATTCATGTATTTATGTGTGCGATAATCAATTATTGGAAATTTGATAAAAGAGAAGGAAAGATTGGACTTGTATTGTGAATTTTGATGATGCGAGGGGATGCTAGTTTTGTAGATACAAATGTTTCTAGTGCTATGTTTTTTTGTTCTGTATTGAATTTTTTTTTCGAAGTCAGAATTCATCTTCCATGTTTTGTTCTTGCAGTTCTTTGTCATAAGGATAGCAAGGTGATTGTGATTTTGGATACAATTGGCTTTGCACCAAAGGCGCAACACCGTAGGACTACAATTGGGTTTCTTCTTATTTCTTTC
>JXCR01147905.1:241742-291671 GCA_002079205.1 Phalaenopsis hybrid cultivar | reverse complement strand
AAATGCTAGAGGTTAAGATCAATATGTGGAATTTCAAGTTGAGTGTAAAAAGAAGAGTTTTGAATTTCTAATGGTGGGGTACCTCTTCTAATTTTCTAAGACTAGTCAATAGGAAAGTCCTATGGCTAGACCTAGGCTACTAAAGAAGTTTTTAGACCTCAACCAAAAGTGAGGTCAACAGGTAGAAAGTCACCTCAGGAATTTGCTCCAAGAGCTTCATTGTGTACTGATGGTACTCTGCTAGTCTTGGTTTCAAAATTCTGTATTGTCCGGCGACCTGCTGAATGACAAGTTGAGAGTCACCATAAATGGTAATGTTTGTTATATCCATTGAGATTGCCAATTCCAATTGGGTGATTAAAGTTTCATATTCTGCTTCATTGTACGTGCACAGCTCTATCAGGTGGTATGAGAACCTCAACATACCCTTATCTAGCGTAATAAAGATCAAACTGATCCCTGCTTTGCCTGGTATAACTGTGTCTGATCCTTTGTCTTTCCTGGCTGATGAAGCACCATCGAAGTACATTTCCCAGCGCTGCGCACTAGAAAATTCCATTTGTAGTATTTGTTTGTATGGTAACTCATCGTTGAGAGAGGACCCAGCTGGCAGTGGGTGTGTAGCGAGAAAGTTTGCTAGCATCGGTCCCTTGATAGCACAAAGGGGCACAAAAGTTATGTCGGGTGTGCAGCAAGAAAATCTGCTAAAATCTGTCCCTTGATAGCACGGAGGGGTACAAAAGTAATATCAAGTTGCAATAAGATCATTGACCATCTTGCTAAACGTCCGGAGAGTGTTGGTCGGGTCATCAGATATTGCAATGAATTAACTTTCGAAATCAGGGTAATCTTATGAGAAAGCATGTAATGTCTAAGCTTTTAGGTGGCAAAAATTAATGACAGACAATGCTTCTCAATAGGTGGATACCTTATCTTCGTTGGTATTAGGCGACGACTCAAGTAGTTGAGCAATTTTCTTTTCCCTCCTCATTGACTTGGGCTAAGAGGGCTCCAAGAGAGTCATCCAAAGCCATGTTTTCTTTACCCTCCTCATTGACTTGGGCTAAGAGGGCTCCAAGAGAGTCATCCAAAGCCGCGATATAAACTATTAACGGTTTTCCCGGGATAGGGGCTGCCAAAACAGGAGGTGTCATTAAATATTGTTTAACATCCTTAAAGGCCCGCTGGTATTTCTTTTCCCAAATAAATTTGGCGTCCTTTTTAATTAATGCCGAGAAAGGCTGACACCTACTTGAGAGATTAGAAATAAAGCGTATAAGATATGCCAACTTTCCCTGGAGAGAACCTAGCTGCTTCAAGGTTTTAGGGGGAAGCATTTCCAAGATAGCTTTAATCTTATCCGGATCGATCTCGATTCCTTAATGATGGACAATGAACCCTAGAAATTTCTCGGAGGTCACGCCAAAGGCGCACTTTAAGGGATTCATTTTAAGGTCATATCGTCGTATCCTTTCAAACACGATCCTCAAATAGTAGAAATGGTCTATTTTCTGTTTACTTTTGATGACCAAATCATCAACTTAGCATTCTACTTGGTTGTGAATGAGGTCGTAAAAAATCTTTGTCATTGCACGCTCATATGTTGCTCCAGCGTTCTTTAGGCCGAACGACATCACTGTGTAGTAGAAAATTCCAATCGGTATTTTGAAAGCTGTAAGTGCTGCATCCTCGGGAGCCATCTTGATTTGATTGTACCCTGATGATCCATCCATGAAGGAGAAAATTTCATGTGTTGAAGAGATATCCACCATCATCTCCGGTATAGGTAGTGGAAACTCGTCTTTTGGACATGCTTTATTTAAATTTCTGAAGTCGACACAAATGCAGATATGTCCATTTTTCTTTTTAACAGGTACAATGTTAGCTAACCATGTGGGGTATTGCTCTTCTTTAACAAAGTTGGCATCTATCAACTTTTTCGCTTCGGCGATGACTTGTTGTTCTATTTCGAGGCGCATTCTCCTGGGAGCTTGTTTTACTGGGGTTATATTCTTGTCCACCCCAAGTTTATGGACTACAACCTCTGCTAACATTTATGACATTTCATCGTAGCTCCATGCGAAGCAATCTTTGAATTCTGTTAATAGTTTGACCAATTCTACAGATTTTTCGTCATCAAGTAGAGAACTTATAAATGTAGGTCGGGGTCGTTCTTCAGTCTTGAGGTTAATCTCTTTCAATTCATCGATAGTAGAATTAATTTCCTCCTCAAATTCTGGCAGAGCATCTTCTATTGGTTGATCAGTAGAGTCATCCTCTATATCGAAATAATCCTCTTCTGACTCACTAGTAACAACTATGCAAAATTCAGAATCATCGACTGGTCCAACTGCACCAAATCTAAGACCTTCTTTTGAATTGGGAGTTCGACTTTTAGCATTCCATAGTTTTTCAAAAAGTTAAAATTTATCTTTTGGCATTTGTTTTGGTAAGTGTCCCTGTTGAATTAACTTTTGAACACAAGGCAAGAAGTAACCAAAAAGTAATTCCATTAATTCATTAGAATCAACATCCAAATTTACATGTTTTGCAAGCTCAGTAGAGATAAAAGCAAAGGTAAAATTTAATCGGCTTTGAACCAACACTACGGACTTCCTTGACCTCTAAACTCTTGACCTTTTGTGGAAGAATCGGAGTAAGGGTCATAGTATTCACATAGTGATTTATCCAATCATACATTGTTTCATATTCATTCCTCTCTGTATCTTCTAGGGATATCTCATACTGAGGTTTCTTCTGCTTTGTCATCATTATTTCATCTTCAGAACTGTCTTCATCACCAATGTTGATAGTTGGCCTAGTCCGTTCAACAATTAAATTGATCTTTCCTCATCCACGTCCCCAGCCTCTACCTCGAGTGTGTGAACTAAAAGAACCTCTACCAACTCATTGTAAGAGTGGTAGAAGATTGTTAAAGCAGAGTTGTATGGCCTCCTTTTTGTGATTCTTCTGAATCTTCATCTTTGTTTGTCAAAATCTCACGTGAGAAGGCAGTCTTCTTTGGGATTCCTCTGAATCTTCATTTCTATTTGTCAAAATCTCGCGCGAGAAGACAGTCTTCTTTGGAGGCCGTAGTAGGCAGCATCTTCATGGATACCAACTTCATGCACTGAAAATGGTTGTAGATCTCCCTTGATGCAATTTTCTTAACCATCTTTGCGATAGTTGATGCACTGGTGTAGAGATGATGGAATCATATTGTTCTCATGAATCCATGGTCGACCCAATAGAGCGTTAAAAGAGGTCTCGGAGTCGATGATATGAAATTTAATGATTGTTACGAGTTCTCTAACCTTCATAAGTAAAGTAATTAATCCGAGGGCTCTTTCTCCCTTTTGGTTGAATCCTCTTAACAACATCTTATCGGCCCTAAGCTCTTGAGCTTCAATATCCAAATAGGCTAATGTCCATAGGCTCATCAAGTTAAGAGATGCCCCAGGATCCACTAATACTCTGGACAACACAAATCTACCAATGTTGACGGAGATGTAGAGCGGACGGTTGTGGTCTGCGGTACCGAGCAGCAAGTCTTCATATCTGAAGGTTACCCCTGACTGTTATCTCAACGAGCAAACTTCATCTGAGGATGTGCTAGCCAACTGAGCTAAGCAAATTTCTGAATCAAGCAAAGTTGTAACCAAAGATTCTCTCATCTCTTTTGACAGGATTAGAGCGTCGTAGATGCTTAGTCGGGCAGGCAACTTCCTAAGATGAGCTAGCACGTTGTAGTCTACTTTGCATGATCCTCCGATTTTATCTTGATTATGTGGTTCTTCTAATGGCGGAGGTGGGGGTATGTCTTCTCAAGTCATTGTATGTTTTCCTTTATCTGTTGGAGCTATTCTTGGTGGTAACACTTTTCCGCTCCTTAAGTTGACTTCTATGATTTCTTTTTCTTGAGATATCATTATTGAATCTTCCAGTGTCTCTTCCTCTCCATCGAAAATATCTAATCTGATGGAAAGCCGTGTACCATGATGCTCGAAAGTTGGCTCTTCATTATTGGTGTTGTCGTAAGCGATATCATTGATGTCTTCTTTGGACTTGACAACGAGTTCATCAGACTCGAGTACGATTTGAGGATAATTTTGGGGATTGAGATTGTAGCTAGATCGGTCATAATCAGTTACGTTATCACTAGAAACAGTCAAAATAGTACAATTTGAGGATCATTTTGGGGATCGTGATCGCAACTAGCTTGGTTATAATCAGTCACATTATTACCAGAAATAGTCAAAAAAGAAATCACAATCATTATATTCATAAGACCCCGGAGGGACAAAAAGATAATCATACAAAGTCACTATGATTTTCTTCCCCAAATCCGAGACAACCAGTCTAGTAGAGGCAGCCTCTATCCTACCCCCATGCTATCAATCTTGGCAGTGACGCTTTTATTCTTCTTGCTCTTTATCCTTAACGATGACGAATCTTCTGGCGAAATCTTCATCGTGGGCTCGGTATGCTATGGACTTTGAATATAGGCTTGTTTTGATGCTGACTGTATCTTGTTCAGTATCTTCCTAGATGATCTGCTCCAGACCTCATTCCATTCTTCTCGAGTGTTCGTAGAAGCTTGTTTTGATGAATCCTGTATTTGATTAAGGACCCTCTTGAGTTCATCCCAAGTTGTACTCCATCCGTCTGTTCCAGTATACGGATCGATTGAAGAGATTAACTCAGCTGAAACCACGTTTATGGAACCTTTTTCAGATTCTTTCAAATACTCCTTCGGGATTGTAATGTTCTCTTCCTTGAGGTTCTTCTCGAGCCAGTCCTTACAGACAAAACACTTGTTTATAGTGTGCCCAAGTAATCGGTGGTATGGGCAATAATTTGGTTCATTCTTTTTATCCACCTCTTCGAGTTTCTTTAGATCAGGTAGTTTGAATTCTGGTTTCTTCATCAAGATTTTGAATATTTTAGATACAGCTTCATCTTTGAAGGAATACACAACTTTCTGTAGCTCTAACAGGGATATTCTTTTACCCGCTGTTCGAGGTAATCCCTCATGAGGCGGTTGTTGGTAGGTTTGACTGCTCTGTTTCTGAGAGTACCGTGATGAAGACTGGCGATGCACTTCTGCATATATCTTTATTGTTTGCTTTCCTTTGTCAACAATTGCGATTATTCCTGATTTCTTTTAGAACACTCTGGTCACCTTAGCCTTTTCATGCGGCTCCATGTGCTTCATTTCTTCTTGAAGACTGCTGGATTTACTGAGTAGCTTCTCGCCTTTTCATGCGGCTCCATGTGCTTCATTTCTTCTTGAAGACTGCTGGCTTTACTGAGTAGTTTCTAGAAGGATTTGATGGTGAGTCCCTTAAGAATGAAAGCTACTGGCCCATGAATGCTTTTGAGTAAAATCTCAATTGCTTGATGTTCCTATAGCTGAGGTTCACATTTCATGCTAAGGTTTCTCCACCTGAAAATATAGTGTGCCAAGTTTTTGCTGGACTTTTGCTTCTCCATCATAAGCTCTCCAATAGACACATGATGTTGTGCCCTGGCAAATCTAATCACAACCAACTGTTCCAACATAGAAAATGTTTTAACTGACCCGTTGGGCAAGTCAGCTTTCCAGTCAAAAGCAATCCCTGTTAAGCTGCTGACGAACTGCTGGCAGAGTAGAGCTTCATTATTCCTCGTGTTGCCACAACTGGCTCGGACATGTGCTATGTGCTATCTGGGATTTCCAGTCCCATCGAATATCTTGAAGTTTGGGGCCACAAAACTGTTGGGGAAAGGGACGGCATCGAACTCCTCCGGGTAAGGTCTACCCTTTAAAATTGATGCACCGCCCTTGGACTGGGCTAAGGCATCCCATACTTGTTCAACCATTTGCTTGAATTCCTTTTCTAGCATGGCACCTGACAGAGAATCCTTCTTTGGTTGTTCATCTTTGCCTGCGTAGCCTCCCTTCTTTCATCTGTGCTGATTAATCTCTGAAGAAGCCAATCTTGGTGCTTGTGATTGCCCCTGAATGGTGGCCATGGCGGTCATATCTGCAGTCATCTCTTCTATTCTTTTCTCTAGTATACTAACTTGTTCATCCCTTAAGAGGATAACCCTACGCAGCTCATCTACAGCATTCTCTTCGGTGTGGGGTTGAGCCTCGCGCACAGATGTGGTAGCTCTGGTTTCGATAACATGGACATCCATTAAATCATTGTAATCAAAATCTTGTCACTATTGACAAAAACTCCGTGCTCTCGAGCTAACTCAGAAATCTCATCCTGAGTTTCTCAACTTTTTCCTCAATCATTGATTCCTTGATTGCTTTAAGATCTGGAGGAACCTGATGGACATCCTTTACTTGTTCCTCCATCTCACTGGCTATTATCGCGACGATGTCAGATATTTCAGGCACTGATTTTACTTCCTGTCTTGCAGGCTCACTGAACAGTATCGGTGCAGCGACCTTGGGTACCCATGCCCTTTTCTTCTTCGATGATGATGTCTCAGGATGGGACGTCTTAGTAGAGACATTGGTATGTCGAGGGAAGGTATGCTCCCTGTGGTGTAGACCGGCTACAGTGTCAGGTAACCGTCTTTTTTTCCTTTCCGGGATTGCAGGAATGATGGGTAAGCTCTTCGGACCCAATCTCGACTTAATCGGTTGGCGACCTGCAGTCCTGGTGGTGGTATGATCGGTGGTGACTATAGCAGTATCAACTCGGTTTCCCAAACGGAACAAGACAAGAATACGGGTAAGTGACTTTTCAGTCGACTTGCGAGACTTTCTAACGGACTTAACATCCTTCAAAATTTCTTTTTTCATACGAGGGGAAATCGCATGTCCCACTCGTTTAAGTAACTCACTAACATAACATCCTTCTTTAGTAGCAAGCCTTCTGAAAACTACACTAACTCGAGTGATAGAAGTGAATTTCTTTCCCTCCTCACTGTGTCCACAGAGTGATGGTAATGTGGCAGCAATCTTCCGGATACTCTCATATCCATCAATATCAGTCAGAGGATGGAATCTACTCCCTCGTAAGAGTAGATAAATTTCTGGTAACACTCCTTCAACTTGATGAGGCTCCTCCTCAACAGGTGTCTTCTCAGGAGCCTGGGCCTTAATGGCCCTCCAAACTCTTTTATTGTGGTTCCTCCTTTGAGTTCGGGTCGGTGGTATAGTCCTTGAGCTCGACCCGATTTCAAACACGGGTGGTGGGAAAGTTAATCCCTCAGTCGGATCTTCAACGACCATCACTTCTTTCCCCTTAACAGTAGCAGGGCTAGCAGGTTTAGCGAGTGTCGTGACGCCAGCAGTTTTAGCCTTCTTGCAGGTAGGGAAGTCTTGAAGGCAGTTCAGGTTGAATTCTGCAGACGGTGCTTGCATTTCTGGAGCAGCAATATTCATTACCACGAATGGGGCTTTCCCGAGGATGACCTCGAGATCTTCAAATCCAGCTCCGAATTTGATGGTAGGAGAGAGGTTACGGGCGCTGCGGTCCGTTGGTAGATTGCAAGAAAAGGTCAGTGTTGGGTAAGCCATTGCAGCGGGCTTCAAAACAAAAAGTTTTAGGGTTAGCTATATGGTCAAAAAAACCTCGTAATCTTTAGTGCAAGCACCGAGAATAGAGGTTGATCTGTAGACCGGGCAAGTCTTAATTTATGGGTATTTTTAACATCTTTGTTAAAAAAGGTGTAAAATTTAATTAATATAAGAAAATTTCAAAGTGCGCGCAGCACAACAAAATTTGGTTTAATTTGCAAAATTGCAAATCAAATTTGGAAGGGAGATGTGAAGGAATTTTAGGACCCAGTGCGGGACCCAATTAGTGGCGAAGAATGCCCAGGTGGAATTAGTCTATCGACACACCTATTGGGGATCTGACCCCATATAAAAATTTAAAGTCCTTAATGGCCTTCTGAACCCTTCTGTTCTAAAATGGTTCAACAGCTAGTCCTGAAGTCCAAGGAGTTGGCTGTACTTTCCCAAAACAGAAATTGTTAAAGTATGCCAACGGAAGAAGGGTAATTTGGTCCAATAGGGACATGGACACATTACCAATGTGTGTAAATAATATTTCTTTATTTGTATGGAGAGAAAAGCGCATCCCTAGCAAAGTCACTAGAAGCTGTCGGCGCTATTTTTTGTTGGGGGGAGTTGCCCGTTAGAAGCTGTCGGTCACCAGAATCAAAATCTCGTTGCCCGCTTCAGAAGGACGTTGAAGTATGAAATCAAACTGACCAAATATTTTTCATAGTTTAAAATGAAAGAGCGTTGTACCTCAAATCCTGTATCTATCCCAAAGGATAAACACAAGACTTGAAGATGAGGCTTGATCATATAAACTAAGGAAAGTACGACGTCCGTTTGGTCTGCGAAACCTTTGTATTTGCAGACAAGTTTTCTTATTTAATTTAAAGGATTAAATAGGGCTTATATTAAGCTGGGTTCAGACATGCTTCCTATAAGGGAATACCCCTATAGTTAATTACATCTTAAATGACCAAAGTCACCTAAGAAGACTCTCGATAAAAATTCCCCTATAGTTAATTACATCTTAAATGACCAAAGTCACCTAAGAAGACTCTCGATAAAAATCTAGCCTATAGTTAATTACATCTTAAATGACCAAAGTCACTTAAGAAGACTCTCGATAAAAGTCAAGAAAGTAGTTAATTACATCTTAAATGACCAAAGTCACCTAAGAAGACTCTCGATAAAAATCATGAAATATTCTTAAATGACCAAAGCCACCTAAGAAGACTCTCGATAAAAATCAAGAAAAATTATCTTCAAAGAATTTCAAAGGGTAGGACTCTTCAACGCTTTTAAATGACCAAAGTCACCTAAGAAGACTCTCGATAAAAATCAGGAAATATTATCTTCAAAGAATAGCTGGGTTTGGACATGCTTCTTATAAGGGCAAGCCCCTATAGTTAATTACATCTTAAATGACTAAAGTCACTTAAGAAGACTCTCGATAAAAATCAAGAAAAATTATCTTCAAGGAATTTCAAAGAGTAGGACGGTTCGAGAAAAGCTTCCTATAAGGGCAAGCCCCTATAGTTAATTACATCTTAAATGACCAAATGGTTCGGACATGCTTCCTATAAGGGCAAGCCCCTATAGTTAATTACATATTAAATGACCAAAGTACCTAAGAAGACTCTCGATAAAAATCAGGAAATATTATCTTCAAGGAATTTCAAAGGGTAGGCTGGGTTCGGACATGCTTCCTATAAGGGCAAGTCCTATAGTTAATTACATCTTAAATGACCAAAGTCACTTAAGAAGACTCTCGATAAAAGTCAAGAAAGTAGTTAATTACATCTTAAATGACCAAAGTCACCTAAGAAGACTCTCGATAAAAATCATGAAATATTCTTAAATGACCAAAGCCACCTAAGAAGACTCTCGATAAAAATCAAGAAAAATTATCTTCAAAGAATTTCAAAGGGTAGGACTCTTCAACGCTTTTAAATGACCAAAGTCACCTAAGAAGACTCTCGATAAAAATCAGGAAATATTATCTTCAAAGAATAGCTGGGTTTGGACATGCTTCTTATAAGGGCAAGCCCCTATAGTTAATTACATCTTAAATGACTAAAGTCACTTAAGAAGACTCTCGATAAAAATCAAGAAAAATTATCTTCAAGGAATTTCAAAGAGTAGGACAAGTCACTTAAGAAGACTCTCGATAAAAATCAAGAAATATTATCTTCAAGGAATTTCAAAGGTTGGACATGCTTCCTATAAGGGCAAGCCACTATAGAACATGCTTCCTATAAGGGCAAGCCCCTATAGTTAATTACATCTTAAATGACCAAAGTCACCGAGAAGACTCTCGATAAAAATCAAGAAATATTATCTTCAAGGAATTTCAAAGGGTAGGACTCTACAATGAGATCGGATGTAGAGGTGTGAAAGGGGATTGGTTCAAATTTAGAATATTTTATTGTAGAGTCCAAAGGAGGAAGAACTAGGGGGTGTCATCGATCCAGAGGAGAACCCCGGTGACTTCCCAAGCTATCCTAATGTTTGGCTTCAATTTTTAGGAGAAATATTTAGGTGTTTCATCCTGCCAATTTTATTAGTTAGGGCTTACATTTGTGTGAAATGATCACGCAAATAGCCTGACATATGTGAGGATTTAGGTCATGACAAACGACAACCTCGGAATCCTAAGATAAGTTAGGGCTTATATTATATAGAAGGGCTATACAAAGGCCTAAAGATTAGGTGAGGATTTACGTTGCATAAGCAAGCAACCTCAAAGTCCTATGACTTTGTTGTTTAAGTCTAAGGAAGGAAGATTGGTTTAGCTGGGGAAGACGGGTTTTACTATTGAAGATGGTCGTTCGGCCCACCATGCTAGCTCCAAGCTCCTTGCCGCGACGAGTTTGAGTTTTATAATGTGTCAAGTTATAATGTCCAATCAAGTGGCTCTATGGTTGAAGTTATTTAAATTTTATGAAGGCATATTAAAGTTGATTAGAGCAACATCGGTTAGGATCCTACGGTTCCCTCGTTCCGACACTACTATTTTTTATTGGATTCACTTAGTCGAAATGAACTTACTAAACTCAACTTAATGAGTTCCATAATTTCATTTAAACCGTAGGAAGCCTCGTTAGCAACATACCTCCTCCGAGGGATTCCCGATCATCCGATAGAGACATCTTAATTTAGTTGAAGTTGTGGGATTCACTCAGTCCAAATGAACTTACTAAACCCAACTTAATCAGCTCCATAATTTCATTTAAACCGTGGGAAGCCTCGTTAGCAACCGTAGGTTTCCTGAGTTCCATAATTTAATTTAAACCGTGGGAAGCCTTGTTAGCAACTGTAGGTTACCTCCTCTAAGGGATTCTCATCGATAGAGACATCTTAATTTAGTTGAAGTTGTAGTTTTATGTGATGTTTGTGATTAAATTTTGATTTCATTTAAACCATTGGAAGCCTCGTTAGCAACCGTAGGTTACCTCCTCCGAGGGATTCCCGATCATCAAGACTGTGGGAAGCCTCGTTAGCAACCGTAGGTTACCTCCTCTGAGGGATTCTCGATCATCAGATAGAGACGTCTTAATTTAGTTGCAATTGTAGTTTTGTGTGATGTTTGTGATTAAATTTTGAGCTGTTTTATATTTAAATTTAGTTGAAGTTGTGGTTTTGTGTGATGTTTGTGATTAAATTTTAAGTTGTTTTATATTTCGAATAGTTGAAGTTGTGGTTTTGTGTGATGTTTGTGATTAAATTTTGAGTTGTTTTATATTTTTAATGTTGTGACGGTGAGTTTTATCTTGGTTGATTTTAATTTTGGTTTCGGGTTATGGTTAAAGTTAACATGCAAGTTTATGTTGTTTTCATACATGTAGGTAAATGCAAGCATAAAATATGTAACGAAAAGACAGAAGAAAGGCGGTACTATAAACTGTAAAAGTGTACCTGGCGAGTCTTCTCGTTCCACCACTTGAAACTTAAAAATGCATGTGAGGGCATTTATGAAGAGCAGGAAAAGTAAAATTCTGATAATTTTCCTAACACTATGTCATAGCTTGGCGGGTCCTTAGAAGTTTATTTAAGGATGACTTTATCAAGCAAGATATATTAAGTTTAGTAGATCTCTAAGGTGTCCAACAGATCTAGGGAAAGAAGCAGGTCCATGCTACTTTCTCGTTGCCTAGTGAAAAATCCTGAGTTCTTTTTAAACTTATTATGTTGCTTAATAATTCATCCTAAAAATATCCTTAATGCTCAGTGAACATTCATGTCTCAATTATCCCTAAGAAAGGGGTAATTATCATTTATCATTTAATTAGAAATTATGTGAGTGAATTCCCTTGAAGGGGCAGTTAGTGTAATTTGAACACTTAGCTAAATTTTTAATCCTAATTGGGCTTAGTGGTGTTCCAAGGATGTTTGATTTAATTATGTTTATTTTTCTAATCCTTGGAACACCACTAAGCCAATTAGGATTAAAAATTTGATCAAACATCCTTGGAACACCACTAAGCCCAATTAGGATTAAAAATTTAGCTAAATTTTTAATCACTAAGCCCTTAAAACCTAGGTGAGTGTATTAATTAGTTTTAGAAAAGGTTAAGCTTTAAGTGGTCATGATTCATAATTTGAATTTTATTTGAAAATCAAAATAGGGGTATTAAATTGATTAATTATTGACTTCGAAAGTCATACCCCTAAGTCCAGTATCATTTGATTTTAATAAACTTCCAAATTTTAATAATTTAGAAATTTATTAACTCAATTAAGAAAGTGAGATTGGTTTATACCAATTGACTCCTTGTGTTTCAAGCATCAAATAAATTGATTAAGATCAGAGGTTACCCATTCCCCTCCTTGAGTTAAGCTTAAATTTCCAAAATTACGCACGCTCTAACACCTCATAATTTGTCAAACTCAATTCAAATGGCTTTGAAATTTTTATCCTACCTCATTCATGGGTCAATTAAGACATCAGAGCAGAAAATGTGATTTTCCAGATTTAATTTATTTTATATAATTATTTTCATGCAAAAATAGGATTTTTCAAAGAAAACTCCTAACTTGACCAAGGTAAATTCTAATCCTTTGAAATTTTTACTAGAGGTAGACCTAGACTAGAGAAGCCTTTAGGTCAAATTTCATAATTTTTTGAATTCTCTATGATTTATTGGAATTATTTAAAGTTCTGGGCTATCTAATAAAAATAAAATATTTTAGGTGGTGAAAATTAAGTTTTGTATTTTTGGAAAATCTCTCTAAGGTTAGAAATCCTAGAGGAGCAAATTTCATTATTTTTTTTATTTTTCTTTGATTTATTGGAATTAATTTAGTGAAAACTCATTTTTAGCCTTTAAAAATTATTTTAAGGCTTTGAAATTCAATACTTTATTTAGAAAATAAGGAAAAATATTCTAATTGCCCATGATTGACTTAAGGTTAGTGAGCTTGATCACATCATAATGGTGCCACAAAGAGATTACTCCAAAATTTATAGACCAATAATGTCAAACTGAAGTATAAAAACTTAGAGAAAGGAATGATATGCCAACAATTTTCAATATATTAAAACATTCAAAAAGGCACCCTTCATCCAATTGTACATTTATGTTTCTAAAGTGTTGAGCTTCTTAAATTTAGAAAATCAAAGTAAACAACAAACCTTGTCGACTATGATAAGTTTAATTCACTCTAGAATTTGTTCAATATTTATAACTCTTTGTTCTCAAAGTTTGATACTATTGGAGCTAGGACAGTTCTACACTAGACTAACTCAAATAAGGCGGCATCACTTGTAAAGGATCAGTTTATTCAACCAAACTGACAAACTCTAGAAAGGAAAGAAAGTAGTTTCCAGTAAGCTATGAGTAGAAAAATGATTTAGTAGAGGTCGTAAACCTTATTCGTATTTACTAAGCAAAATAACCAACCTACATAATACCATTTTGCTGAATGGAGGCCAGTTAACCTGATCTCTTCATGATAGTGTTCATGCGGGATTGTTCCAGCACTAATAGATCAAAAAAGAGAGCATACGGTTTATGATGAACCACACTAAGAAAGAAGGTATCAAATGATATCTTCTTCCTCAAATTTACTAACCCAAAAACTTGATTTGCATCATCAGCGTTTCACTGCATCACAACCAAATAACTAAATCACATTACGATGTTACCACAAAATTTCTTTTCAAACACTGATGGATCATGAAAAAAAGAAAGAGTATAATTTTTTATGTGTCTCATTATGAAAGAAGCTATATCCCCTCTACTATATTGACCGACCTACCTCTCACCTGTCATTAGTCTCAATTTGAGGATATGAATGGGGTGGTTGTTCTCTTTTCTTTGGTAATGGCTTAATAAAATGGGAGGGAAGTGTATACTTGAATATACTATATCTAACCATCTATGATAGATCCATTAGTACATACTCCTCCATAGCTGGCGTACTGTCTACTTCCATAGTTTTGGCTTTCTAAGCTAACTTAGTTTACATCCTCTTGATATTTATGTTTTTATTCTTTCTTTGTGTTTTGGTTAAGGTGGGTCTGTTAAGGATGGACCTGAGCTAAGATTTGACTGGTATGTTGTTGGGCTCATCACAAGTTGGGGCGGCTTCTACCGGGCTCATCATAAGCAAGGGATAATTTTTCTCCCTTTATTGAGAAGTTAATCAATGGTTGTTCTTTGGGTACTTCCTATATTTTACGTAATATCACTCCTGGATTATTGTAACACACTTCCAAATCTCTAAATTCGATACCAAACATGATAACTAGGTTATTCATTAAATACATTTTTTAACTTTCAACTTGGCGCAGTCCTTGAAGGAAAGGAAGAGCTTTCTGACTGATATTCTTTTGCAATATGATTGAAAACTTTTGTCATATAGAACTCAATAACAACTTTAATTTTTTGCTTTTATAATTAATTCTCAATTAACATTTCAATTTGATTAACAAAATGATTCGAAAAAGTTTGAGTGTTTTATTTTTAATTATTGTGTTTAAAAAATATTGAGTTTTTCACAATTTGAAAGAATTAGTTTAATTATGTAAGAGTAAGTATGATAAAGTTTGAGTGAGTCAGATGGGATTTGAGCAAGTTCAACAAGATTTAGGAAAATGCAACTAATAATGATTGAGTAAAATTTTATTTGAGTTAGAACTTATATTCAAAAGTATTGAAATTTTATTTTTTTTCAACAATTTAGATATTAAATAGTTGGTAGACACTTACTAGGATCCTAAAAATAAAATTTATAGACTGGAAAATCCTTATGAAACACTATTCATAATATTTCTTTAAGTAACTCTTATTGATGGATAGAATTAAACATTCACCATTAAAATCTACCAACTGAAAACAATCTTTTTTTGTATACTTTCTCTAATGAAAATTGGCCTTTTCATGTTGTTTTTTGATGGGCTAGAACATGTCTTTTAAGAACCAAGACCAACTCTCCCAGATGAAATGTCATAGGCTGAACTAATTTATCATGATCTTGAATCATTCATTCTTGATACAAATTCAAATTTTACTAAGTGAATAGGCATGTCTCTTCGAATCCTTTGAGTTATTTTAACCAAAATTGGATGTTTTGTTCTGAAGGATTCTACAGATAAGTAGTGACTCTTATTAAAGGAGTTAGCACTTCCAAAGGGAGTCCAACCTCACACCGATAAACTGAGAAGAATGGAGTGGATTAAGTTGATCTTCGATATGTGGTTCAGTAAGCCCATAAAGCATTCACTAGATGATCGTGCCAACATTTTTATTCTTGAAGTGTCCTCTTCAAGATCTAAACTATGGTCCTGTTGAATGCTTCAAGTTGTTCATTTTCTAAAGGGTATCAAATGGCCTAATATTTCCAATCTTTTTTGTGTTGTATCAAGAAGTTTAGTTTGTAACTTCTAAATGCACGACCGTTATCTGATATTACTCATCAAGGAACACTAAATCGATAAACAATGTGGTCTTTGAAGTATTGTAATATATGATGAGATTTTTCTTCTCTTAGATGAATGGCGTTCGCCCACTCCAATCAGTCACTGCCAATACAAAACTATGTAGCTTGAATGAAGGAGGGTTAAGAGGTCCCATGATGTTTATGCCCCAACATTCGAATAGCTATGAAACAATCACATGAAGTAATACATTAGGTGACTGATGTAATGCAAAACTATACAAGGTATTTGGCATTATTGGAAACAATTTATTATCTTCCCACAGTCACTAATCATTGTTGGCCAGTAATAACTCATTTTTTTAATTTTTACTGAAACAATTTTTTATCTTCCTACAGTCACTAATCATTGTTGGCCAGTAATAACTCATTTTTTTAATTTTTACTTTCATCTTAGGGTCAAATTTGTGAGCTCAGAATTAGCCTGACTGTATCTCTTTGATGATCTTCAAGGCTTCATGCTTATGTAAGCAGTACAAACATATATGATTGAATGAACTTTGAGAGAGTGTAACATTCATGAGGGTATAACAAAATGCTCAAGATTTCTATTGATGGGATAGTGACTTATCTTCAGTTAATCCACAAATTATTGTCTCTAATTAGTTAACTCTATGACTCTGTTGATGGAAACCTATCCTTTATTCTTATGTTGATAAATGTAATCCATATCACTTGAAGAGAGACTCGGAAACCCAAAAATTCAATTGGCACAAAATTTTCTTATAGACATGTTATTTCCTTAGCTAACCTTTGCAAAGCATTTGTGATGGTATTGCCACCACGAGGTATTCGAAAAAAAGTGACATTTTGTATCTGCTCAAGTAAACTCATAAATTTTTGATATCACACATGTCAAATATCTATTTACATGTTATGTGACCATATTATATTTTTATATAGCTTCTCATAACTTAAGAGATTCATTCTATGCTCTGTTTTACACCAAAAATCAGAGTATGAACTAGCGCACGGATGAAAAAAATTGACACACTCATTGGCATCAATTTTTGATGTTACACATTTGAGATTTCCATTTGGATGATATAAAACTATATTACATTCATGGATAGCCTCCCAAGCTTCAAGAGATTCATAAAACCCCTCAACAAATGTTTCAGACATAAAACCAGGGTTTGACTTGGTGTAGCCGTGTCCGAAAGTGGTTACCCTTATTTGGCATAAGTTCCTGATGTACCACATGTTTGATGTCCATTTTGATGATTCAGATATCATATTTCACTTATAGAAAGCCTATGATGATCTAATGTATCCATTAAACTCTTCAAAAATATTTTTCGCAAAAGATGGGGTCTACAGAACGAGACCTATGCCTAGACACCCAAACCTGGCTAAAAATAGTTTTAGTAAAAGGACTCTCTCTCTCTCTGTATATATATATATATATATATATATATATATATATGGAAAAAATAAAATTTTTCTTAAGATCAAAAAGAGGTTAGAATTCTGAAGTGTGGGGGCATTAAACATGTCTCTCTGAAGTAAAAAAACTAAGAGAAGAGGTTGGTGAGGTAGAAAAAAACGCTTTTGGACTCTCTACCACTTTTAGCCAGGAAATTGGTAGGTTTATTGCCTTGTTTATAAATGAAGTTAAAAGTGACCATGATTTCTTCCTCAAGTTTTCAATCTTCTTGATCCACTGGAGTATATGTCAAGGGGGATTATGCTTTCTAGTAACATAATCCAAGAGCTGAGTGGAGTCCACTTCTATCAGCATTAATTTCCATTCGTTGAGGATGGCTAGCTTTAGATCCCAATACATGGCCACAAATACAGTCTACATTGCATCTGCAACATTAATGGGAGATTGAAAGAAGAGCAAGCATCTTCCTTGATGATCTCTGAACACCCTTCCTATTCCAGCTCCTTGTGAGGAGAAGCTACCATCAGTGTTGGCTTTGACATAAGGGTGTGTAGGTTTGTCCCAAAAAACTTTTATCTTTGAGAATGTAGTAAAGCCAACAGTTCTGCATACGTGCAAAACATTGGGGAATTTCTTCAGCTGAATGAGTTTACTGATGAATGCTAAACATTTGGAGACCACTTTCCAAACTAGGAAAGATTTGTCTTCATATTTAACTTGATTTATAGCAGCCCAGATGGACCAAGCTGTAAGGAAAGGGATAGGACCCAACTTCAGCTTGTGTCAATCACCCCAGTAGGCTAACAAACAATTTCACTCTAAATTCATTGTATTTTGTTGCATTTGTTGCTAAAGAGAAGACCAGACTCCTAGGAAGAAATTGCAAGCAAAGAAAAGGTGACCAGTAGACTCCTCGACAACCTTACACATACAACACAAAGAAGGTCCCTTCAGTCCCTTAAGCTTGAGAATTTCATTTGTAGGAAATAATTTATTGAAGATTCTCCAACAAAAGAATGAAATGGAGGGAGTTTGGATATTGTTCCAAAAGCTTTCACCCCAAGGCACCTCCTCCCACTGATATAACTTAGAATATATAGCTTTGGTTAGACTTTGATTGGAGCATGAAGTTAGAACCAGCCTATCTTTTTTGTTTCTGTCAAATGGTAATCTAGAGATAAGTTCAACTGAATTCAAATTGAGGAAGAAATGTAAAATGTCTACTAAATCGGAGTTCCCCTCCCAACAATAATACACCATAAGTTCTGTGTCAAATTTCTCACCAATGGGATTTAAAAATTCCTCTAGACACCATCTGTCTAAAAAAAATGAAGCTTAATTTAACCAAGGTCCCATAAGTAGAGCCTTTCTGCATCCTCCCAGACTTTGAGCAGATTCACCCAGGTCCTAGAGTCACAAATCCTCCTAGAAATCAAATTGTGGTGTATAGATCTGGAGTATTTAGCCAACATAAATTGTGCCCAAAGTGTGTTCTACTACCTAAATGTGATCCATAATTTGCATAGGCTGATATGTTGGAGATGTTTAAGTTGCTTGAACCTTAGACCTCTAGCAGAAATTGGTTTAGCTACTTTCCACCAGCTGGCCCAATGTCGTTGTTTCCTCTGGCCAGCCAAGAGAAACCTATTGAAACATCTTTCCAAGAGAATTTGGGTGCTTTTCTTTATTACTACCATTTTTAAGATGTAGGATGGGAAGGTAGTGAGGATGCTTTTCAACAGTGTGACCTGCATCCATTTCAATGAAAAGAGTTAGTCCAGCATTGTAATTGGGAGTTGGTTTTTTCCATTACCTCATCAAAGTGAGTAAGTTTGGTTCTTCTTTTAAGTAACTACACTCCCAGATATTTGAAAGGTGTGGACATTGTGGTAAATTGAGTGAGATTAACAATCCATTGTTGAATGAAGGGAGAACTTCTTTTGCTGAATAGAACTTAGCACTTTTCTATATTTAGCAATAGCCTTGAAGTGTCTTGGAATTCTAGCAAAAGGGTATGTAATAGCTTAGAAGCTGCTTTGTTGGCTCTATAAAATATGATAATGTCATCTTCATGCACTAAATGGCTGATATCCATAGTGGAGTTGTGATGATATTTGTTGTAGCTCTATCCTTAGGTGGGTCTATCAATCAATCTAGAAAGATAGCCCAATGCAAGGATAAAAATAGTGGAAGATAATGGGTCTCCTTGTTTGAGACCCTTGGAGGCTTTGAAGAAGCCATGAGTTTTCCCATTGATGAAAATTGAATTGGCATTTCCTTCCATCCATTATTTAATTATTAGACATGAAGCACTTAAAAACCCATGTTCACCAATGTTTCCAACACAAAATCCCAATGGATTATATTGTAAGCCTTTTTCAAATCAAGTTTATAAATTAGATTACCCCCTCTGTATGGTTTATCTAAAGCATTAGGTAGTTCTTGAGTGAGAAGCACATTGTCACCTATGTACCTCCCCTTGACAAAAGCTGCCTGGTTTAGACTAATTAAATGATTCAAATGGGGTTGGAGTCTCCTCACTAGGATTTTGCTAATGATTTTACTCACCACATTAATGAGACTAATTGTCTGGAATGTTGCCACTGTTCTTTTGTGGAGGATTTCAGAACAAAGACAATTGTGGCAGTAAGAAAATAATTTGGTAAATCTTGAGGCTGGAAAAAAAATTGCATAGCCAACACTACATCTCCTTTGATTATGTCCCATGCTTTCTTGTAGAAATTTGAGGTGAAGCCATCTGGGCCTGCTACTCTAGGCTTGTCTATGGTGGAGATGGCTTGCCAAATTTTCTCCTCATTTGGAACTTCAGCAAGGTTTATGTTGGAAGTGTGTACATGATCAAAGAGAAATAATTCTGGGTTCAGCTGCACTCTATGTTGGTTTGGGCATTGCAGGAGCTTCTTACAGTATTCCATTACACTTTTAGCAATATCAATGGAGTTCTTGATCCAGCTACCATGATCATCTTTTGTAGATTGAATAGCATTACATTTTCTTTTATACTTGATGCAAGCATGATTTTACTTAGTGTTCTTATCCCCATCTATGAATCTGTAGGTGGAAGCCTTTTGTTTCAGAAGATTTTCTTGCCAGGCCACAACTATAAGAAGTTTTTCATTTGCTTCCAAAAGAGCGGCTTCATCTACCAGCCCATTAACATCATTGGTTTCTAGTTCCACCATTTCCCTTTTAGCCTGTTCTACCCTAGCCAACACATTACCAAAATTGTTCTAATTCCATTAATTGAGGGCCTCCCAACCATTTTTTTGCATAACCCAAAGTTTAATTAAGGGGTTTGAATGATCAATGTCACTCCAATGAGCTTTAACAATTGTGAGAAAATCCTTATGAGTGGACCACAAGTTCAAATATCTGAAAGGTTTTTTTTTTTCCTTGGTGATGAGCAGCAGCAATGGTGATAATGAGAGGTCTGTGATCTGATACAGCCAGACTAAGATGAGTGACTGTGGTGTGGAGGAAGTTCTGAAGCCATTGGTCATTAACAAGAAATATGTCCAATCTGTCTCAAATTTTGCCCCTTCTCCAATTAAATTCAAGTCCATTTAACCCAAATCAAACAAACTAGATGCCTACATTTTATCATTAAATGTGTTCATAGTAGAAATGTTGGGGTTTCTTCTCTCCCTCTTTTCAGCAGGAGATGCAAGGCAATTGAAATCTCCCCTCCACTAACCATCCTTTATCAGAATACTGACTAATTTGATAGAGTTCATTCCATAGCTCCAATCGAGCTTTTTTTTGCACCCAACAAAAACAATGGTAGCATTTCCACCCAAAATAGCCATAAAAAAAAAAGAAAAATGGAGGAATTGGGGATGATTCTATAAAATGACACATCCCAGCTCCACTTTACAGAAAATCTAGATCTTGTTATTTGAATTTTGGAATAAACTAAAACCTGGGAAAAAATTTAGGAATTTTTTTAGGTTACAATGAGCCAAAGGTTCCAAAATGGCCAAACACCATAATTTGTGTTTTCTATTTAACTGTTGTAACCTTTTTAGAGAAAGGGGGTGGGCAATCCACATTATATTCCTACAATGGATATTTATCATGATGGGAGGACTTTGCTTTCCCCCTAGTTAATCTAGTGAGAGACTCCCTTCCTGTAGAGTATGAGGTATCAGCCTCCAATATATAGGTGTCTTTCTTTGTTTCTCAAGGTATCTTTTTCTTCTTCCTACCTTTCCGAATTTTCCATTCTGCTTCAATTGTTTGCTGCATTTCCTGGACTATGTTAGTAGTTGGGACATCAGTGGTATCTTGTAGCAGTGTATTAGCATTTTGCAATGCATCATCTACTTCATATTCTTGGGGAGGCTCAGTAGCAACTTCAAGGGATACTTGATCAGGACCTACACTCATACGTTCAATCACTGTAGGCACCCCATTCTCTACAAGTTCCTTCATTGGTTGTTCAACCACATTACCATACTCAGTGGCCACCACAGTTTCCATAGTGTTGGCTTTACTCTTGCCTCTTCTTAAAGGTTTGAGATATCGGTGTAGTATATAGAAATGATCATTAGTATGCCCAAGCATACTGTAGTGATTATAGTAGTGTGGTTGCTGCTCCATTATAATTGGTTTCCAGTAACCATCATATGCATTCCCTAGCCACACCTCTTCAATAGGTGGCAATGTAATATCCCTTTCTATTAGAATCCCAGCCACAAATGGTCTTGAGAGGTTAAATGTAGAGATGTCCAGCTTCATTGGCCTGCGAAGTAGAGCCCCTATAGAGAACAAGACTCTATGATTGAAAAAGTGTAATTTCAGATTAGGGACTTTAAACCAGATTTGTATAATGGGTAATTCCTTCTTGGGATCAAATGTTGGAGTCCATTTAAGTAGCTCCATGGAAGTATCTTCAATTTGAATAAAGTTCTTAGAAAAGACTTTAGCGTAGTCTTCTTCCTTGATGAGATGAATCATGAGATGTTTGCCATCAAAGAGCCCAATTTTCCAGTTTCCAACCAACTTCAAAATAGTAAAGGTTTTCCATTTTGAATCCATCTTTGAGTGAGCCATTAGGAATTTTCCAATTAATGTGAATTCGTAGTTCTAGGCCAAATCTGAAAACTTCTTGTTCATAAAAGAATATAGCATGTTTTCTTGATGCCTTTCGAAATGAGATCACAATAAATCTCGCCTTCTATAACATCATAATAAGCTTGTGGGAAAACTAACTTGTCCCCAAGTGAAGAGCCACTTGGTTCAAGTCCAATAACTGCTGCATAGGTCTGTTTGCCCATAAAGTTGGGGTCAACTGCAATTAATTCAACTACCATGGGGAAGGAAAACAGTGCAAAAAATCTAGAAACAAAGCCCATGTCCTAGCCCAGCAACAGCAACTCAATGGAAAAGTAACCCAAAGATTCAAATCCAAAGGGACCTGAGAAGAAAACAAAACTCAAAAAGAAAACCATAGAGGAATTAGAATGGGGAAATAGCCTCACTAGAAAAACAAACCTATCACCCACTGCCTCGACTACCAGCCAGTAGTGAAAAACCACCATTGGAGAAACCCTAGCAGAGCACCTTGCGCCGTCACCATCCTGTTCATATATATATAAACGTCAAGAAAGTAGTGTAAAGTATGATATAGTTATATGTGTATGAAAGTAAAATCTATCAAAACCAACATAATATAAAATTAAATATGTATGTACAATTAGGAACAAAACACTTTTAAATTATTTGCGACAAATGTCTTAAACATCATCTAACAAACACTAGGTGAAAATAGTGAAAATTTCTAATCCATATTAAGAAGACCATTTTAAAAAGAATCTCACCAACCTTCCATTTAAAGTAGATGTTGAACCAACAAAAACATCAATATCAGTTCTAGAAAATATAAATTAGAAGAAACAAATTTGGTTTAGAGCATGCCCGCGATTAATTAATGCTTGTAGGCTTCCTTCGATATGCAATTAGAAATTCTCAACAACCTTAAAGCATTAATCATATTCTGCAGCTTTCTAGAAGCTATGCTTTGGCCCACCATTGTCCTTAATCAGTATTGGATTAACAATTAAGTTAATAATTAATTAAGCAAAAATGAGATGTTGAGATGTAGTTATCCTAGTGATTTTATGCCATTAAACAAAATTGCGACATTGGTTTTGTTGGTCTAACGGAATTAAAGCAAGGCTAGGCTTATATTGGTGTGGTAGGTACGTGTATTAAGTAAATGATTGTCCTTAATTAACTATGTTTAGCTTCTCATGGGAGGGATTAACTATAGGGTTTTCGTAGAAATTGAAAGACTACTCATGTATTATGTTAATCATATGGTTCCCTTTGAATATTGTTTTGTATAATTTAGTTAAGATCATTTTATATATTATTCAATAAATGCATGAAAATTTTATAATTAGCACCTTTAATTATATGACAAAATGTGTGATTTTAGACTATAGAAACATTCAAATGATTTAAAATTAAGTATATTGGATATTAATGTAATTATATTGCATGAATAAGATGGTTATGTTTTAAAAATATATGATTTTAAGAAATAAATTAATCAAAATAATCTAATCAACATTTAATCATGATAAATGTTTTAATTATTAAACTAATAAATTTATATTTCTTTCCTTAGAAAATAAAATTAACGGATAAGATTGATCGTCGACAAAATTAATCTAATAAAATGAAAAATTATTATAGAAGTAGATATGGATAAATATATAAATTTTTAGATTTAGATGTTGCTATCTAAATTTGATTAGAATAAATTTTATTTTGATATTAGAGTTAATTTTTAATGAGCACATTACTGATTAGCATTTTTTTTTATTTTATAATCATAAAATAGCTTCCATTTTATTAATTGGGAGAAAATTAATGGCAAGAGATAATCAATAATCTTCTAGATATATAGCGTGTTGCAGATACCTCTTTTGATTATAAAATTATTTGATACAGTAAAAATGTCATCACGAATCTCAAAACAATCGAACGACTAGGAAAGGAGACCCAGGCGATCAATGTTCTAAGTCAAAGAGAAAATTTCAACATACATATATTCGACCGACTATTACAGACAGTGAACCAACCACTGCAGACCAATTGAACAACAAAACACGCGACTACAAGAACGCGACCGAACGATCGAAAGACTTTGATTCGGTTGAACCCAGAACGTCGAGCGATGGACAGACATTATATTTCTTTTGTACTCTAATACAATTGTCATTCGATAGGATTTAATTATTTTGGAATTTATTATTGTTGTTTTCTCGTTTATGGAACTCTATTTTTAGATGTCTATAAATAAGAGATCATGACATGAACAAAGAAACTTTCCACTCTCTTTGCCTTTGTCTCAGTCTCTCTCTCTATGTTATCTCTTTCCTCTCCTCTCAACTCTAACTCTTGGCACGTGACTTTCAAAAGATAATTTAGGATCAAACATCCTAAAAATGAATTCAGAAATTAATGAAATAAATCCACGACCCAAAAAATCAGGAACGAACGATTCCTTGCCCCATGGGAATTCCCGCCAGATGCTGGTTCTGCCAATAGCCAAGTTCCACCGGACGGCAGTTCCAGCAAATCACCGAAGTCCTCCAGTCGATCGACAATATCCTGTCGGATGCTGGTACAGCAGATCACCAAGTTCCAACGGGCGCTAGGACCAGCCGATCATTGAAATCCATTTGGACGCTGGTCCCACCCGTCGCCAATTTCAACCGGCCATATCCACTTGATCAAAAATCTCTATTGATTATTAAAATCCGGAAGGAGAACCTGCATACGGGACCTCATCAGTTAACCAAACGTCGGCCAACCAAACTCTAGCCGACCGACCAAGCTACAATCCAACCGCCTACATCTCACGCAGCCGAAAGTCCCTACTGATGTGGAAAACTATCATCTAAAAGCCAACCAATTTCCAAGTGAACAGAAAATTTTAGTCAATCTACCAAAAATCATGGTTGACCGGCATTCAGTTCTGGGCGACCGAGAATTCTGAGCAACTGAAAAAAATTACAGATAGCTGAAAAAAATTGGACATGCGACGTTCATTTTCAGGCTAATATATCAAGTAATTTTATTTTATTTTTCTCTGAAATACATTTGTTAACTCTTCTAATTATGTTTTGTTTTGGGCATTCCAAGAGTTCACACGCGACCCTTTGAGAACTAGAATCCTATGGAGCAAATAAAAGACTCTCCTCCGGGGCGAGCAAACTATAAACCCTCAACACCAAGCATAAAATGTCGACCCTTTAAACTCGCAATAGGTAAAATCTTTGTAGGTGGTTCCTGTTCATTATCAAGAAGCTCCATGAAGAGTACGATACAAATTGGCCCATCAACGAGTCTCGTTGGTTACCTTCGTGAAGGCAATGACAAGTTCCATCTAAGCCTTGACAATAAGTGAGTCCCGATCGAGGAGATGAACCGACCGAGCAAATGAGACAAGGGTTTTGTAAGGCTTGAGCCAAGCAGTCAACAAATTACAATACATCAAAATGTGCCTGAAGGTTTTTCCGAAGATCTAAGTCGTTAACTAATCCAGAATGTCCAACTCGCAATCAAATTGTGCGATTAGGATAACATACAAAATATATAAAGGTAAAAACTAATCTAAAAATTTGTCTATTTCTTAAATAAATCACTAATACTTCTTTACATATGTTGACTGAGTGACAATTCAATAATCGACTTGAAATGGCTACGGGAGAGTACTTCAGGACCAGAGAAAACATGGCACTGAGAGATGCCGAAATCAAGAGAGTGTAATTGGTGTATTATAATGATTGCAATTTTTGCATATTTAAAGTCTCTCATTATTGTCATAGTTTCTCTTTTCTCTCCTCTCAGCTCTAACTCTTGACACGTGATTTCAAAAGACAATTTAGGATTCAACATCGTAAAAATGCATTCAAAAATGAATGAAATAAATCCGCAGTCCCAAAAATCAGGAATGGATGATTCCCTGTCGTGTGGGAATTCCCGCCAAACGCTAGTCCTACCGATCGCCAAGTTCCACTGGACGCCAGGTCCAACAGATCACCGAAGTCCTCCCGTCGATCGACAAAATCCCTTCGGATGTTGGTATAGTCGATCGCCAAGTTCCAACGAATGTCAGGTCCAACCGAATCGTTGAAATCCAGTTGGACACTAGTCCCACCCATCGCCAATTTCAGTCGGCCATATCCACTTGACCAAAAATCTCTACTGATTATTAAAATATGGCACGATAACCTGCATACGGACCTCAACGGTTAACCAAACGTCAACCAACAAAACTCGAGCCATCCACCAAGCTTCGATCGACTCGCCTACATCTCTTGCTGCTGAAATTCCCTACCGGTGTGGAAAACTATCATCTAAACGCCAACCAATTTCCATGCGAACAGAGGATTTTAGTCAGTCGGCAAAAAAATCATGGTTGACCGACATTCAGTTATGGGCGACCGAGAATTCTGAGCAACTAAAAAAAAAATTACAGATGGCCGAAAAAAATATGACGAGCGAAATTCATTTTCCGGTTGAAATATCCAGCAATTTTATTTTATTTTTCTCTAAATATATTTGTTAACTCTTCTAATTATGTTTTCTTATGGGCATTCCAAGAGTTCATACGTGACACTTAGAAAACTAGAATCCTATGGAGCAAATAAAAGACTCACCTCCGGGGCAAGAAAACTACAAACCCTCAACGCCAAGCATAAAATGTTGACCCTCTAAACTTGGAATAAGTAAAAGCTTTGTCGGTGATTTCTGCTCATTAGCAACAAACTCCGTGAAGAGTACAACACAAATCACACCATCAGCGAGTCTCGTTGGTTACCTTCGTGAAGGCAGCGACAAGTTTCCTCTAAGCCTTGACGATAAGCGAGGCCATGACTGAGGGATGAACCCCCCGAGCAAATGAGACACGGGTTTTGTATGACTTGAGCCAAGAACTCATCAAATTACAATACATCAAAAAGTGGCTGATGTTTTTTCCAAAAACCTAAGTCGTTAACTAATCCAAAACATCCGTCGCATTCAAATTGTATGGTTAGGATAAGATACAAAATATATAAAAGTAAAAACTAATCTAGAGATTTATCTATTTCATAAATAAATCACTAATAATTTTTTAGAATTGTTGACTAAGTGACAATTCAAAAATCGACTTAAAATGGCTACAGGAGAGTACTTCAGCACCAGAGAAAACAACGCACTGAGAGTTGCCGAAATCAAGAGCGTGTAATTGCTGTATTATTATAATTGCAATTTTGGCATTTTTAAAGTCTCTCATTCTTATCATAATTTATAAAATAAGTTCGAGCGCTCGAGGAACACTCCCACTTTGCCCCACTGAAGGCAATTGTACCGATACACTCTCTCTCTCTCCCTCTCTCTCTCTCTCTCGATTTTCATGCTCTATTTCTTGAACATACCTGCATGACAAATAGATTCAATACTTCAAAATTCAACCCTAATTGAAAATGATTGTTAATTTATTTTATTCTTTGGATCACTTCATTTCTCTTTCATTTTGTTAGGTCACCAGAATTATATTATTATTTACTCATTTTTATATAATTTTATCTATTTATTTATTTATTTTAATATTAAGCGTAATCCTATGTCATCATCATGAGCCCCTTGAAGCCACCGAGAAAGATCATGTAACAAATTGGATGATATTACTCCATCCACTAAATTATGAATATTATTTTTATATATCTAGAAGAAATAGTTTTAATTAATATTTAATCTCTATGATGAAATTAATCCATGCTTGCACATTTTTCTAAACTTGTAGGAAGAAAGAGCTACATGTTTGAAGGCCAAAAAATCCATTTGTACAATTTTAGTCACACGATTAAACTTAATTTATAGGCACTGCCATTGTTTATGTAATCGTAATGGGATTCAATTTTTAACTATTTTAATAAGATCATGACATGGAGGTTTATCTTGAAATTAATTTCTTACATCATGGCAGATATTATTCATTCATAGCATAAAAAATTTCTTGATGTGTTAACAAATCACTGAGTTGGTGTAAGCTGATTGGGTGAAATACAAAATTACATCTGACTACTGAAATTTTCTTCTTATCTTTTCTTATCTCTATTATTATCAGCATATCAAATTCTTTCATAGTCTGTTAGATATAATTCAAGTTTAAATACGGACTTGTGATAAAATTATTTAATGCGTCATTATTGAAAATCTAAATTAACTTTTGTTATACCATACTATACATAAATACATATATATATATATATATATATATATATATATATATATATATATATATATATATATATATATATTCAAAATCACGCCGCATACTCAGATCAGTTGGTCGGAGATCTGCTTGTCGGTTTTAAGTCCGCTCTGGTCTGAGGCTCGATTCCCCCCGATGGAGGTTGTGGTACTCGAATTGTTAGGCGTATTGAGATGACCGGGGCTCGTATAATAGCCTCTGGTCATATTCCGTTCTGCTTGCTTCAATGGATCTAAACATTTTAAACAAGCCATCAGATTTGAAGCCATCATGAAGAATTGTAGAGTTTAGATGACGACCAGTAACAAACTCTTGTGGTTGCTTCAATGACTTGCTCACATCGAGGATGTCAAGGGAGAGTGTGTACAATAAATAGTGTGCATCGATGGTCAAACTTATTGGGTGTGAAAATTAGAATCAACTCATTTGTACCTACGTATCAAACTTATGGGGTGTGAAAATTTGAATCGACTCATTTGTGCCTACGTATCAATAAAGCTAGAAATACACAAGTCACATCTTCTTGGATTACACATAAGATTACAGATATTGTAAGAAAACATCAAAACATTCCTCTGAAGCAAACTAACTACAACATAGTGTTGATGTATGATTTTCTTATTACCATGAATGAAATTGTGGTGATGAAGGAAGAAGCAAGAGAGATTATTTTTGGAGCCGTTGAGGACAACTAAAAGTTGATTCCAACACTTAAAGCAGAGGACATTAAAATAAATCACAGTTCACTTATTGTATACACATATGACAAAAGTGGCCACTCTTTCAATAATATCTTTGTTAGCTTCAAGCTTTAAATTGATAGTTTTATAGTTTACAGTTGGCATCTAATTAGAATTGCTGCTTAAATTTATATCCACAACTTTTTGGATGGTAATAATGAACTGTTTACCAAAGCATTTGATGCCACTAAATTTGAGTGAAAGAGTATATGATGATGGTTACTGTAAAAATTTGTTGAAGCAATTAATATCGAGTTATAGGATCTGACATTCATCTCTGATATAGATGAATGCTTAGGAGATGCCATCAAGCTTGTATTTCCATTTGTTGAGTACAAAATTTATACATATGGAAGAATTTAATTAAATTTTTTTATATATCCATGATACTCTTATGATTTGCGGTGATATGATATAAATTTGTGTGATTTTGCTACTTTAAATAACATTATTCCTCACTATTTATTATGATTTTATGCTTTTAAAAGGTTTTTTTATTCTATTTTACAATTATAGAGGTTGACGACAGATTGCAGAGCCAAAAAAGAAATTGAAAAAAATGGCAGACATGCGCAATTATGCCAATCTCTAAGTGTGTCTCATATAATTATGCTAGAATCAGGCGTAGCTATGCCATCTTATGGTGTAATTACACCATACACGAGCATAGCTATGTTGACGCCAACCAAAATCATATTTTGGCATCTTTTTTGCATGGTTAATTTGGCAAGTGAATAAGGAGATGCTTTTGGACGCCCTAGAGGAGCTTGACATTCGTGGAGAGGATTATCACAATAAGAATTAGAGTTCAACTTCAAACCCAAGGGTTTTCTTCCTTCTTTCTCTGGGGAGAAAACTTCTAGAGTGTTTTTGGCTTTTGAGTTTTGAGAGTTTTATTGTATGAGAGAGATTTATTGTTAATGTGTATGGAAGGTTGTGAGAGTTTCTCATTGTACAATGAGGAATAGGTGTTATGCTAAGAAAACTTGGCTCAGTTGTATGTTTGTGCTTTCTTGCACTAGTTTCTTCATTATTATTAATGAAATCTTCACTATTATTCTACATCATGTATCATAGCTGAATCTACTTATTTTTACTATGAGTTTTCTCTATAAATATTTTTTGTGCCTTTGAATTTCATATGTTAATGTGTTAATCTTTCATTCTTAATTTACTTCAAATCTGCCTTGATAGAATGTTAAAATATCTTATAATCTAGGATTTATAACTGTCTCCTAGAAGCATAAGTAGGTTAACACACAATACTATAGTAAAAATGTATTGCTAGTAGAGAACTACAACCTAGATAAAGGATCAAAGGAATCCTAGGAAACACTAAATGTTAAATTTTATACAAATCAAATACTATGAAATATTAGAAAATCATACAAGTCTACATGTCATACAAGTAGTATATGAAACAAAGTGAGTGTATTAATCAAATAAGGAATGAGTAAACGTTCAATGTCCAAAAGAGTTCTAATCTACAGATTTTGAGTATAGCTTGAAAGTTTAACATTTAGTGTTTCTAAAATTTCTAATCCTAATTTTTGGAAAAATTAAATCCTATAACTAGTTTTAAAGTTGAACAAGTGATTAAAATTCTGTCCTAAATAAATCATAAGCAAATCAGTTAATGTGATTCAAATAAAATTGGTAATCACGATAAACGGTTTTCCTTAGCCCCTCCCTATGGTCCTAAGAACATGTGGGATTCATATCAGAGTTAGTCCCCTAATCATGCAAAAACTCATTGTTTGCATATTTCTGTTGATGATCGCACCATTTTAACAGTAATATTCTAATTTTCGTAGTGGTGTTGTTTAACCTAATTTTTCCTCTAGCCTACTTTCAAAGTACTAGAACACAACTTATTTTAACTTCTTAAGTGATGAGATTAGGAATAAAATTAATTGTAGAAGTTTGAACCATTAATTTACAGTAAAGTACACACAATCACATTTCAAATTGTATATAATATAATTCACTGGAGAAAGAAGTTTAGGTCATACACAGAATGGATGAACACAACAAAAAATTTATTTTAAATTCTATAGTAAAAGAGTTAGAATAATCTCAATGATATTCCCCACTAAATTTACATGAAGTTACAAGAAATTTTTAATTTCCACACACTTTGAGCATAAATACACTTGTTCTGTCTTAGGAAAACTCTAAAATATCTAATACTCTCATAAGAGTATTCTAATGAAGCCTGTTGTCAACTGTAAGTGTTCTCTGGTGACTTCTTTTGATATATATCTTCTTTCCTTGGTGTCACTACAAAGTCCAAATGCTTGGCAAAGAAAATTTTCGAGAGAGAAGCTTTTTTTCCTTCCAAATTCCACCTTTTATATCCTTGAATCGCAGTCAAGTTCACTACAAACAAAAAATTGTCGTAACTCCCAAGTCGGTTCACTCGACACCAAATTTTTTCCTTGCAACATTAGAGTTTTGGTCTCCCAGTTACTGGAAATACTGTCTCATTTGGATGTGGTGTCAAGGCGCTAGATGCCTTATAAGTAGTGTATATGCACCAGGTGTGGCGCTTATGTGTCGAATAAGTGGCGGTTAGTTTCCTAGTGTAACAATGTGCTTATACACTTAGTATTTTGTGCCAAGGTGCCAATTACTCAGAGAGGGCATGGAAAGAGCATGTATACACCAATTTTGGGCATAGCTAAGCCTATAGTTTTGTACTATTATAAGATTTCTAACTTTCTTATGACTTAAACATAGCCTAAAGACTATTGTGTCTCTAGTTATCAACTATTACATAAAGAAACGCATATGAATCACATAGAGAGAACATTATACAAGTTTCATAAGAGTATGAGCCTCATCAAATCGAAAGGGCTAAAAGTTGATCCCTTCATTTTTTTACTGTTATTTTTTTATTTCTCATTTAAGACTATTATGACATTCCTTCATGTCAGTTTGATCACTTCAAACAAGATTCAATGGTTTAATACACTAGGACATCCTTGATTATAAATATTTTGATAAATATCATTGTAGTAGGATTGATATACAAACTTTTTATCCATATATTACTTGATTGGCACTTTTACTTGCATGATTGGTCAATTGTTTCATAGTAATTTTGGACATCAAGTTTTTTTCACTGTTATGGGAATAAAAGTTTATTTTTTAACTGTTTTTGTTGAAATACTTAGAATTTAAGTTTGAATGATATTTTATTTTTCTATTTATCTGTAGTCTATTTTATTTATGCTCTCTTGTTATTATTGAAAATACAAAAATTTAAAAAATATGTGCATCTCTATTTCTATTCCAGTGATTGCAAATTTCAATTTTAGTTGTTGTGTTGTCCCTATGTTTTTTCCTACTTTTTACATTTAATATTTTAGAATAAGGCCACCCTTTACAACCTGTCCTTGTATGCGTACGAGCAGCTCAGGTAAAATGTTGCCACTTGACCTAGAAATAGAAAAAAAAACACTAAAAAAAATTCAAAATTTTCTAAAAATCAAAAGAAACACTTAGAAATAGCAAACCTTTAGGAAAACCATCTGAAATGTCTTAAGAAGTATGCAAACCGAATGATACAGGAAATCTACATGAGTATCCATCATAAAAGCCAACAAATTTGAGTTAAAACCTGTCATTACCCAAATGCTCTAAACAAACTAGGTTGAGGGATCACCCACTAAAAATCTAAACATAAACCTAACCAAGTTTATAGAATTTTTTGCAACTTTCAAGTATAATGATATCCCAAAATATGTTATTAGATTAAAGATTTTCTCTTCCTCACTTAGGAATAAAGCCATGATGGGACATCTACTTAGCACCATGATCCAACAATGTGTGGATTGACTTTTCTTGAATATTCCTGGCCAAGTACTTTTCTTCATCCAATAATGTTAAACTTTGAAATAACTTCACATGTAACCAATTAAATGGAGATTCAGAATTTGAAGCTTGGGAGAGTTCCAAGGAGTTTCTTAGAATATACCCCCTATCACACCCTACCCGATTGGTTGAGTATCCAAATTTCTTAGAACAAGCTAGTAAAATCTTTATGATCTATCTTAGACACTGCAACTAGGGGTCCCTAATGTTGTAACCATTTTTAAAGCCTATGAAATGATTAAGGAAATTAAAACTAATAAATTTCAATGGTCTTCTGAAAGAACCACACTAAAGAAAGTGGCTAGTGTCACTAGTTATTGCCATCTCTTGGAAGACAGATAATTTTGGAATAAATTATGTATCAGGATCTCTACCAAGTGATGAGATCATTTATTAACATATGTAGATTTTCTATTCATTTTGCCTTAAGAAAGAGTTTAGTTAATGTGGGTGTTCTTGTTAAAGTTGATATCCTTAGCTTTCCTACTTATTTTATTATCTTGGATGTAAAAAAAGATATTGATTTCTTCATTATACTTGGTAGACTTATCATGAGTTAATGTGGGCATTTTTTAGCTACTAAGAGAGTGATGAATGATGTAGAGAAGGGAGAACTTATCATGAGAGTTGATGATCAGGAAGTTACTTTTGATGTTCTAAAATTAATGAGATTTTTTGAAGATTCTAAAGAAAATCAATGCCATAATTTAGTTGTGATAATAGGGTAGTTGATAGTAAAGTTTCTAAATTTATAAAACTAGACCCCAAAGAAAAAGCTATGGGAGACAAAATTTATGATGAAATTACTAAGAAAGAATCAACTCTTTCATTGAGGAAAACCTTAGAGTTGTTAGGGAGATAGTTAAGCTAGTCGAGACCACTATCCATTATAAGCTTTTAAGACTACCCATAGATGGAGCCCCAATGATAAGATTAAAAATTTCTCATATGCAGAGAGAGTATAACCTTTTAAGAGAATAATCTTTTGTAGCCTTCATGAGTTCTAATGAGTCGGGTGATTTACCAAAGAGGGAGGTGTTAACCTCATTTTTGGTCAACCCTATTATGTTGGCTTAAGTTTAATTGGACTTCACTTGAGCTTGGTTTTGAGCAAATCCTAATTTAAGAAAATTGAATTTTTAACTCAATAAAATAAAAAATAATTATCAAACACAAACAATTTTAACAAAATTCATAGATAACCCTAAAAACAACATCAATCACTTAAATCCTACGATTATTATTTTCTTTCTAGAGACTATTGCAAGACTCAAAATCTCATTTTGAAAGTTGCATGAAGCTTATTATCACTTATAAATACCATGCAAACAAGTTCAACAATCATTTGACATAATTTTTATGAAAAATTCTTCAAATTAAATTTTCATGGATGATGATTATTATCACAATCCTAAAATCATCGTTTTGTTCCACGGGTCAATCCAATGATCCATATTACATTATATAAATTACAAGATCTTCAAATTTACATGTAAAATCATGAGAATCAGTTTGGTATTCACCATACATCATATTTACGTAAAAATATGCACTTAGGATTTTCATGCATGATACATAGTTTTATAAATGAGCTTGCCATTACATTCATATCACCATAAAACTTTCAAATGAGTCCTTCAATGTGCATATCCAACCTTGTTCAAGTATCTTTTGAACTGACGATAATTGAGAGAGAGAATAATGATAATTTCAATAATAAAATGATAATTTGATCATAACTCTCTCAAAATAACTTCAAATCAATCTTGAACCTCATGAAAAGTTATTCTAAATTAAAAATCAAATAATTTAGACTAATAAAATCAAATAAAAGTTTTTACTCAAAAATCATCATTTTCTCTCCAAGGGTGTGGTCTAATTTGACCGGTCATATCCTTTTATAGAGTCTGAATTAGTCAAATCATTATCAAATGAGCCCAAGTTAATTTTTGGCTGTAACCAACTTTCAACTACCATGTAATCAGCTAGCCACTTTAAACGCTTATGTCTTGAGCTAGAGAACTCTTTTTTTTTTAAATGGTTTAAACCGTTGAATTTCTTACTTTGTCATCTTTAACATGAAATATACTTTTATATTTCCATAAATACCATAACTACCCTTGCCAATTTTACCAAAGTACCCTTACTCTTTGCAAAAATTATTACAGTACAAGAAAAAGAACTAAAACTGATGGAAAATTGATGGCTTTTTACACATTTGAAATTTTTTTTCAATTACTTTGTAAATATTTTTTATCTTTGTCATTTGTGATGGCATAACTGTAACATATACCTTTGCTTATAAACAATACTTTCTTTTTGGACTGTTTTTAATTATAACCGACAGAAAAACATCAAAGTTATTACCAAATATTAACCAACGATAATAATTTATTGGTTATCTTTGACCTAGCCATCTGTTAGGGTTTTAATCAAAAAAAATTATTATATAGTGATGGGAATGGTCATTGGTAATAATGCTAATAACCAACACAATAAATGCAATTTATAAATGGTCGAAATTAATTCTATCTCATGTCCAAAATCACCTCCCTCTTGGTCATGCCTTAATCTCTCCTCTCGATTCTTCTTTACCTGAAGCCCTAACCTCTCCCCAAAACCCTTGTATGTTCCTCTCTGTTTAATCTAAGACCATCGCCTTCATCTTTAAAACCCTCGCGATATAGTCGGAATAGGAGCTAGCTGGGAACACAACAACGGGATCGTGACATACAGTGACCTGAAACTTCCATTTTTTCTCCCATTTCACTCTTTTTCTACCAAAAATGATTGAGGAAGGTAACTTATTATCTTCATTTTTGTTTTTATTTTCATTTGCTTTGAAGAATGCAATTGGTTTTAGCAACTAGAAGGTTTGCCAAATATTTTTCTATTTTATTTGGATTACATCTGAGGCTGTAAGTTTAGCTTGAGATCGTTAATTACTCAAAGATTGAATCAAATTTTGGTTTGGATCAAGATCATATTGAAATAAATGAGCCGAGTTGTGAGCCAAAATCTTGGATCAAATTGTTTCGAGCAGATTTTGAGCCGACCCGAGCTCAACTCAAAATCAAAATATTAACAATATATGAGTGTGAATTTAGTGAATTAAGCATGAAGAAGGTTAATTGCTCAAAAAGTGATTCAAATTTTGACTCAAATTGAGATTGGATTGAAATAAACTAGCCGATTTATGAGCCAAAATTTTGGATCAAATATTTTTTAGGTTGATTTTGAGCTGACCCCAACTCGAATCAAAATTGGATTACTAAGAGACCTAATCACATGAGGGATCAGCTTTAAGCATATAGTTTTTGCTTTATTTATGTATTAAGTTATTACAAATTTATAGGAGGATGCACTAGTCCATGCTTTTTACCAGTGATATTCTTCTTGTGGATAAGACTAGAGAAAGAGTTTAGGAAAAAACTTAAATTATGGAGGCAAATATTGGAGTCTATGTCTGCCAATATTTCAGGAAAATAATTTAATTTAGTATTGGTATAATTTTATTTTTGAAAATAGCATTTTGATTTTGAAGAATGAGATCAGATAGATCCCATTAAGGTGATAGTTTAGATAGTTGGGCACAATACTACAACTAATGCATCACCTCGAGAGGTTGGCATAATACTTGTTAGTAGGCTCGACCATTTAAACTAAAGAATTCATGACAACTATTTGGTATTTAAATGTTTTTACTGATAATTCCCCTTTCTAATATAAATATTAAATAAGGTCTATATTATCTGGGTTCCTAATTCCCTATAGAGGCAAGCCTATATAATTAATTACATTTTAAGCAATAGAAGTAACTTAAGAAAACTCTCAATAATAATTAGAGGTTTCATCTTCAAGAGCTCAAAGTTGAGTTTTCACGATTGGACATAGAAATTATAGGTGGGAAGGGATCAAATAGTAGCAATTACTATCAGAGTCCAAGTAGCAAGAAGTAGGGGATGCCACAAATTTTGAGATGGACCTCGATTACTTCTCAAGCTATCATATTGTTTGGCTTTATATCTTGGAAGTGAAGTTATTTGATGTTTACTCCTACCATTTATTTAGAATTAGAGCTTACATTTGAATGACTCAGTCATACAAATAGCCTAGGATGGTTTACGTTGTACCGAACAAACAACCTCGGAATCTTAAAAGATTTGGGGCTTATATTACACAACATGATTGTGTAATGACCTAAAGACAAAGTATAGATTTATGTTGTGCTAAACGAGCAACCTCAAAATCATAAGGTTTATATTATTTAAAACTAAGGAAACGTTTTAATGATGAAGATCTACATCATTATTGAGTTCTTATCGTCATTTGAAATCATCCTTTATCTGTTTGTAGCTTGTTCTGAATTCTTTGTTGTGATGGTTTTAGGTTTAAGGTTTGTGCTAGAGCTTGTGATCACTGTTGGGTCTGAGGGCTCACCGTATGGTTCCTCATAAATAGGTGGGCTACTATACTCTATCCTAGTGGTCTTTACAGGTATATTAAATTATGCATAAATAAACATGTCGTAAGGTATAGTAAAAGGAAAATATAATAAAGGAAAAGTGGCAATGCATACCTGCCGCCTCTGAGGTTTTGGTTAAGAGGTTAGCATTATAAACATAACATGCAAATATACATAAATTAAACAAAAAACGGGGAACATTTTTGACCTCATTTTGAGGTCTTCCATTCTCTAGATACCCTAGGATCTAGCCTTAAGATTTCCCTATTTTGACTCTCTTAGAGGACTAGACTGGGACCCACACCCTTTGGAAATTCAAGTTATTTCTTCTCTCTTTACAGTTTCACATGGACGGTTTCAGATGCTCAACATTCGATTGAGTCGATCGAAAGGCCGACATATTGAAGCTCAAATTGAGCTCCTATAGAAATTTAAAAGACATAGTTGGACCCCACGATGTACGTATGACGTTTGACTTTCTGCCGTGAGCAGTTTAGTTGACTTTGGTTATCACTTATGTGAGGACCGGTCAATGATATACTCATTAAACGGCTCCGATTGGGCCAAAATAATTTTATTTGACGCACCACATGCGAATTGAGGTTAATTTAATGTAATCGTCGACGAATTTTTCCAGATGACCCCGGATGAAGAAACAGACTGAGTCGTCACGTCTATAACGTCGATTTTAGCTATGAACGACATCTATTTTGTTGGGGCGCCACGCACGAATGAATCACACAAAATTTGATATTTTTTTTAAATATATATATATATGTATATATAATAACACTTTTTTTTAATAAGAGGGTTAATATATATATATATATATATATATATATATATATATATATATATATATATATTATAAAAGGAGACTGTGGCTCCTACTTCATTAAACAGAAAAAAGAGAGTACAAGAGAAGGGAGCACAAGAGTCCCTTCCCAAATATTTAAACAGAAAAAACTCTAATGAAAGGAAGAGCTACAAGGTCTCCTTTCAACAATAACTCTAATTGGGGGGTAGTAGAAATGCCTACCCCAGGGAGCTCAGAATGAAGGCCAACCTTAGCTAGCCAATTGGCAGGCCTATTACCTTCTCTCAATATATGGGAGTATGAGGATCTAATGCCTCTCCAAAGGAGTGAATCTTTCTAATCCATAGCATCAGGTACTAAAGAGTAGGTAACCTCCCTTCAATGATATCAATTAGGACCTTGGAGTCAGATTCTAAGATAATTGAGGTGAAACCACACTTTTGTGCCATAAACATAACCCAATAAATAGCCAATGTTTCAGCCTCTAGAGGATCCTTAGCATTAACAAGAGAATGAAAGTAGAGTAAACACTTTCCATTATTATTTCTGAACACCCCTCCAATACCAGCATAAGGATTAGAAAATCTACCATCAGTGCTAACTTTAATTCCCCCTTTAGGTGGAGGAACCCAATGGATGAGTGCATACTTGATTTTTCTGGGAAGACTATGGGATGTACTGTGAAGGATATCAGGAAGCTTCCCATGAAATTATAATTTCTGCAGGTAGCTGATGCAGTTGGTAGCAATGGTAGCAGCTACCACCCAGGTATCTTCATATTTTAGCTTGTTCTTAGCCATCCATATGAACCAAGCTATAATGCAAGGAATTGGGGGTAAGTCTTGGTTTTGCCAATCCTTCCAGCTAAGGGAGAAATCACTCCAGGACATATGAACAATTTCTAACTTCAGTTTGGGAATTAAACAGTACCAAACCTGTTTAACTGTGGAACATTGCAAAATAAGTTCTGAATAGTTTCCTCTTGGGATTTACATAACCCACATCTAGAAGGACCTCTCAAACCTTTTAACTTCAGTATATCATCTGTGGGCAGAAAGCCATGGAGTAATCTCCAAGAGAAAAATGACATGGAAGGGGATAGGAATTTATTCCACACACATTTACTCCAACTAACTCTTTGTTGAGAAAACATAAGTTAGCTATGGCTGCAGATAAAGACTGTGACACCTTCTTTTTCACAATCAGTATATCTTTACTTTCTCTATCAATGCTGCTTTTCATAACCTTCTGTAAATTTTTGTTATCCAGTATATTCTATAAAGCTTGCTGATTCCAATCACCATTGAACCATAACTCGGCCACCTGAGTTTCAAGATTAAATTGAGGATTAGATGGAGGGTTGATTAAACCCTCACCAGTCCAATTATCCAACCAAATATTAAGCTTTCCCTCTCCAACTTTCCAGATGAATAGGTTTTCAGCCTGTGACCTTACTTTTAGCATATTGGTCCAGGCCCTGGAATCCCCAAGTCTTTTAGTGACAAGGGAAGGGTGCATCTCTCTACAGTATTTGTCCTTTAAAAAATTAGCCCAAAGAAAACTCTGAGCTCTGACCATCAACCAAAGCTTACAGAAATTGATTTGAGAGATTTGTTTGATACTTTTGAAACCCAGCCTACCAGCACTAGTACTTCCACACAGCTTATGCCAACTGGTCCAATGCATTTGTTTCCTCTGACCTGCCCATAGAAATCTATTAAAAATTCTTTCAAGAGTTAACTGTGTTGACTTTTTCATTACAGAAACCTGGGAGATATAGGATGGAAGAGCTATCAAGACACTTTTTAGAAGAGTAACTCTACCCCCATTGGAAACGAATGAATTTGCCCAGCAGTTTAGTTTATCCTGAATTTTGGTGATACAGTCATCAAATTGAACTTGTCTTATTTTCCCCTTCAAAAGCAAAGTACCTAGGTATTTTAAAGGCAGAGAGCTGGACCTGATGCCACAAAGGTCAGCAGTTCAATGCTTTATTTCAGGTTTAACTTTTTTGCTAAACACCAAAAGGCATTTCTTAGTATGGAATTGCATACTAGAACATTCCTGAAACTTCTCCAGGCATTGAAGAACCAATTTAACAGCTGGTTTGGATGCTTTGGAAAAAATAATAACATCATCAGCAAATGCTAAATGATTCACAGCAATGTTAGATCTATGACTGTAGAGTGTATGAGGGGATGAAACCATGAGCTGATTCAAAAGTTTAGAGAAGTAATCAAAAGCAATGATGAAGATAGTAGGAGATAGTGGGTCACCTTGCTTGATCCCTCTAGNACCAGCACTAGTACTTCCACACAGCTTTTGCCAACTGGTCCAATGCATTTGCTTCCTCTGACCTGCCCATAGAAATCTATTAAAAATTCTTTCAAGAGTTAACTGTGTTGACTTCTTCATTACAGGAAACCTGGGAGATATAGGATGGAAGAGCTATCAATACACTTTTTAGAAGAGTAACTCTACCCCCATTCGAAAGGAATGAATTTGCCCAGCAGTTTAGTTTATCCTGAATTTTGGTGATACAGTCATCAAATTGAACTTGTCTTATTTTCCCCTTCAAAAGCAAAGTACCTAGGTATTTTAAAGGCAGAGAGCTGGACCTGATGCCACAAAGGTCAGCAGTTCAATGCTTTATTTCAGGTTTAACTTTTTTGCTAAACACCAAAAGGCATTTCTTAGTATGGAATTGCATACTAGAACATTCCTGAAACTTCTCCAGGCATTGAAGAACCAATTTAACAGCTGGTTTGGATGCTTTGGAAAAGATAATAACATCATCAGCAAATGCTAAATGATTCACAGCAATGTTAGATCTATGACTGTAGAGTGTATGAGGGGATGAAACCATGAGCTGATTCAAAAGTTTAGAGAAGTAATCAAAAGCAATGATGAAGATAGTAGGAGATAGTGGGTCACCTTGCTTGATCCCTCTAGATGAGGTGAAGAAACCATGAGATTTACCATTAATAAAAACTGATTAAGAGTTGTTTCTTAGCCATCTATGTATCAGCAAGATAAATTGTTCATTAAATCCCTTAGCATACAACACTTCCTCAATGTACTCCCAGTTGATAGTATCATATGCCTTCCTAATATCCAATTTCATTATTAGGTTCCCCCCTCTGCACTACTTGTCCAGATCCAACACCAATTCTTGGGCCAGCAGGACATTCTCTACAATGCTTCTCCCTTTAATGAAAGCTGGCTGGTTCTCACAAATGAGCTTGGGAAGGACGGGTTGGAGTCTGTTGGAGATCACTTTATTAATCATTTTAGAGAGCACATTTGTAAGGTTAATGGGCCTGAAAAGATCCGAAGAGATGGCAGAAGAAGTTTTGGGAATTAGAGTTATAGTGGAGCATTTAAAATAGTTGGGAAGATCCAAACCTCTGAAGAATCCTTGGACAACCTTAATAATATCATCTTTAATGATCTTCCATGATTTCTTATAGAAATCAATAGAAAATCCATCAGGACCAGCTACTTTGGAGCTATCAATGGAAGCCAGAGCAGACCAGATTTCCTCTTCCCCAGGAATAGATGCCAGATCCAGTCCCCTCATGAAGTTCTCATCCTTGCAAAACAAATTCTGCTGGATGGGGGGCCTAAGAACAAAAGGTTGGTTAAAGAGTGTTTGGTAGTAGTTAATAGCACTGACAACAATCAGGTCATCAGAATGGAGCCACTGGCCATCAGTCTCCTTAATCGTATGTATTGTATTGCACTTTCTTCTAAAATTGATACAGGCATAAAAATATTTTGAGTTTCTATCCCCGTCACAAAATCTGGTCTTAGCAGCCTTTTGGGCAAAGAATTCCTCCTGCATATAGATGGCATTCAACAAATTTACATTTGCATCAATAAATCCTTCTCTACATCAGGGTTAATCTCTAATTCAGCTTCCAAATTAGCAACTTTCTTTTCAGCCTCCACTACATTTAAATTGATGTCTCCCACTGTTTTCCAATTCCAGTTAGATAAATGCCTACCTAACTTCTTTTGTAGTTGCCATAACTTAATCAGAGGGTTGGAATGGTGACAGTCCCTCCAAACCAATGAGACTTGATTAAGGAAGTCTCTGTGGGAAGACCACATGTTGAGGTAACTAAAACTTGGCTTGTGCTTAGCATTAGATGCAGAAATTTTCAAAAGCAGTGGTCTATGATCTGATCTTGTCATGTTGTGATGTTGCACAGAAGTGTGAATGAACTCACTAAGCCACATAGAATTCACAAAAATTCTATCTAGCCTTTCCCAAAGTTTCTAGGTAAATTTTTGACCAGCCAAACCAAGTTCATACAGACCAGCCAGGTTACTTTGATCATTGAAGTAATTCATCTTGTTGAGGTCAGGGGGGGCACCACCCCACTTTTCTGAAGGTACAGAAATACAATTAAAGTCTCCACCAACCATCCAAAAAGAGTTACAAGAGCTACTAATAGCTTTTAGACTATCCCAAAGCTCCTTTCTTGCACTAGGAGTGCACCCAACATAAACAAAAGTAGCCAAACCAGTCTGACTCCCTACTTTAAGCTTGATATGGAAGAATTGCTGGTGATCCCACAGTATGCTACAAGACACCTCCTTCCTATGTAACACCCAAATCTTGTTATTCAAATTAGAGAGATTTAGAAAATCAGTGAATTTATTTATAATTCTCTGGGAGTTTTTAGAGATCATAGGCTCCAGAATAGCCATCAGCAAAATTTATACATCCTATTCAAGGCCATCAGTCTGTTAAGGGATTTAGGATGTGCCAATCCCCTAACATTCCAACATAGAATGTTCATCATCCAATAGATACTGATTTTCCCCTCCTTCTGGCTTTAGCCATATCCTCAAGAGCTTCTTTATGAGATTTTCTATCTCTGAGAATGTAACTTTGCCCCTTTTCAGTACTTAAAAACCCTTTTTATTTTTCTTTGATTTTTGGACAAGTCATTCATCCTCTAGGGTTGTCTGTAACCCCTTAATTAATGTTGTGTCAATCTGTTGATCCCCCTAGACAACCTCAGCCCCTAATTCCTGATTAGTATCCCCCTCAATAGTATTCTAATCAGTGTTTAGAACTTCATTGATTGTTTGGTTGTAACCAGAAGGGTCATCTTCTAAAAAGGCATTAGCTTTGGCATTAACTTCCTGCTGGTCCTGCTGGTCATCAGTCTCAACTTGGGCAGGGATGATGACTTGATGGCCATCATCCTCACTGCCCTTGGTTAAAACTTTATTCAATGGATTAGCATAATCCTCTTTTCTCAAAAGCCCATCATCAACAGAGAAATGATCAGCCTCCTTAGAAGTCCCACCAGTAGTTCTTCTAAGATGGGGATGGATTTTGTAACATTTACTATCAGTATGCCCAAACATGTTGCAATAGAAACAGTAGTATGGCTTCTGTTCAGCAACTATCCTTTGCCAATAGCCATTATGCTCAGTCCCCAACCAAATTTCCTCCACAGCAGGAAGGGTGATGTACCTTTCTACTAATATTCTGGCTACTGAAGGTCTGGAAAGGTTGTAAGTAGGGACATCCAGCTTCAAAGGTTTCCCCAGTGCTTGACCAATATTAAACAGAACTTTATGATTAAAGAAGTGAAGCTTTAACCCAGGAAGTTTGAACCAAATAGGAACTACAGGCAGCTCCTTGCTCGGGTCAAATTCAGTGGACCATTTCAAGAACTTCATAGTAATACCATCAATCTGTAAAATCTGTTTGGAGAAAACTCTAGCATAATCATCTTCTCTTGACAGTTTAATAAGGATGTGCCTGCCATCAATGAGACCCACCCTCCAAGCACCTTTGAGTTTAATGTCATCAAAGAATTTTCTAAGGGCTTCCATTTTCGGATGTCCCAGCTAGAACTTGCCTATGAGAGAAAATTTACAGACCTCAGTCAGGTTCTGGATCTCTAAATCATTATAAATGGTAGCCACCTTCTCATTCTCCCTACTCAGAGGTTTTATTAACGGGTCAGCCGCCTCATGGTAGCTCTGGGGGAAAACAAGGTCATCAAAATCTTTAACTGTAGTTGCTCCTTTACCCACCACATCAGCAAAAGTGGCCTTAGCCCATTGGACATTGGTAGATAAATCCATATTGTTAAGCTCAGCCATAGCCAAGCAAATTCAATCGAACAGTAACTGATTCAAATAAAGGTTTCCCGGTGAGCAAAAAACTAGCAAACCAACCAAGTAAATGACCCAGAAGAAAGAATAGCCACTAGAAGAAGAGAAAGGACCAGTAGCAACCACAAAAATTAGGAAATCCATGGAAACCCTAGAAGAGTAACCTCAAAGCCAGCCGCCACACCAAACTCCATTAATTTACATTTATATATATATATATATATATATATTTATATATATCCCTCTCGAAGCTTCCCTTCTCCACTTGGGATTGAATCGTGCCCTAACTGGACCTTCTCCTCCTCCTCTCTTCTTTTAACCAGTTCTCCAATCATTTTGTCGGTAACCTTGTTTTTGTTTAGTGGTTTTTTCTCGCCTAAATACACGTGCCTTGAGGTGAACCCCTCTCGACGGCTATAAATACCTCGTTGGGGGGGGGAGAGCGAAAGAGAGATATATAGCAAGCTGGTGTTTCTTGGAGTTTAAGCCTTTCTACTTCTAAGTTTTTTAATAATCTCTGGAAGTAAGAATTCTTCAATCTCTTGTTTTTATTTTCGATTGATGGATGAAGTAGTTAGTTCGAAATATACATTCGTTGGCTCAATTTTTTTTTTGTTCCTTGCTGCCTCCTCTGTTCGAATATATGCTAGAAATCATTGATATAATTTGGATAGCCATTTGACAATTTAATTTGGCTTCTATTACATCTGGACTTCTCAATGATTTATGCCTTGACATTGAAGCTCGGTTATATTCTTCTAGATGAATCGATTTGGCCTTTGTGCTAATTTCAAATTTTGGGTCTGAAATTCGGTTTGGTTTTGTATGAGATTAAGCTCAATTCTATGCAAGATTTATCTTGATTCAGTTCTGTTTCTTAGTTACATTGTATTCAGAATATTATTCTATTTGCTAGCCTTTTTTGCTAGGGCTCGATTTGGCTTAGTTTTGGCTAGAGGTTAGTTTCTTGTTTTCTTTGTTGTTCTTATTCTACTATATACATGTTGGAATTGCCCCGTTTGGTTTTAATACCTGATTTGTTGCTCCTATTTCAAAATTATATGTTGAGATCATTTTGATTAGATTTGGAATTATGGTTTTACCTTATGATCGAGACTTGTTTTGTCGATCTTTGCTAGTTGAGTATGATCTCTGTATTTGGCTTTGTTTGGGTTATTTTGGCCAAAGACTATAGTTTTGCATTATGATTGGGATTCGGTTCTGATTCTTGCTCTTTGTTGAAGTTTGGTTTCGGTACCTACTTCTTACTGAAGTTTGATTCTGGTTCTTTCCCTCTGTTAAAATTTGGTTTCGATTCTTGCTCCTTGCCGAAGTATGTTTCTGGTTCTTACTCTCTGTTGGGGTTTGGTTTTGGTTCTCATTGCTGCCCTTTGTTTAAATACATAATTTAGGTTAAAATTTGTTGTAAGTGAAACTAAGACTCGAGAGAGCGGTGATCTCGTAACTTGAGTGTACTCACATTAACCTGTTGACTAATAAAATAGTTAGGCGGTAATGCAATATAATTTAATGATCTTTTTCTAATAGATGCTTCTAGGTGACAGATAGTTTCATAAAATTAATAGAAAATTAAATGTACCTATACACTCAAAATAGGATAGGTAGACATATGTTTTTTGTTGACGCATAATTTATTACTTATTTCTCCCAATCCTTTTACTGCTTATTTCATTATCTTCATTATATGTTACTTTTGCGATGATATAGATGCATGTTCAGGAATTTAGATTTGCTTAGAAATTCTTATATTTTATTAATGTGATGGTATTTTCACTAGCTCTTAATTCATTTTGCAAACTGATCACTTGTGAGGTTAAAATCTGTTAAGAAACATAATGACCCAGGAGGGCTATGATTTCACCCAACTAGTGAATATCACACTTCATTCTAGGCAGAGTCATTGCGATCACCCAAGGGGAAGTGCAAATACATAGGGAGATAGGTTTAGATGGGCGTAGAATTTGTTAGATCTAGAGTGATAAGCTAGATTCTCATTAGTTTGGCTTAAGGTTTTGTACCCTGGCGTTGGGATTTGGTCATTACGATGACATAAACTAGGGGCATCTAGAGGTGAGAGGCTAGATAGCACCGATGTGGAGTTGAGATGTTAAGGAATTGACCTTAAGTTAGCCAATGTTCTTTCCTAGAACCGAGAGGGGTTAAAACATAAAATATGCTACTATTTTTCACTGATAACATTATATTTTAAGCATTTCATTCCTGCACATTATTTAGGCTATTGTATGAAAAGGGTAGTCCTTAAGATCTCAAAACTTTCCAAACTAATTTATTTAGATAAGTTATCTTTAGATTTAATACTTTCATTTAAGATAAGTTATTAGAAAAACCATCTTAATCGACCTTCCAAACTAAGACCTGATAGTAGTAAACTAGAATTAGCCTAAGGGGTTTCTTTTCCCGCTTCTCTGTGAGATCGATATTTGAGGTATTAAAAGAAAACCCTAAATTACTTGAATTGATATATATATTTGCGTAGAGCCCCTACCGCGTAAAATATAAATCAAATTCTAAACTTTATTAAATATTACCTTGCACACTAGCCGCTTAAATATAAATTGGGTCATGTTTTTGGCCATCCTTCGGAGCTTAAACAACTACATAATTGTTGGTCAGGTAAGTACACATAGAAGCAAATAGGCTTTAAAGGCACAAAATAAGTGGTAGATAAATGAGATGCTTGTGTAGAACTTCCTTCTACCTCATCTTATTTATTGTAAGGTTTGAAACTAAAAAATTGATAAAATATGGATCGTGTCTCTATTACATAAGATTTATAGAATAGCATGCACCCATTTACATAAAAATCAATCTTCTCTAATTTCATACCTAAATAGGAGATAAGCTTTTTTGTTTTGTATAAATCTTTTGGAATAAATTTTTTTATGATTCGTCTATTTCAATAACCATATAAACTAATTGAAGCGGTCTTGGGGCATGTTAAACTTTTTTATAATTTTCAACATTTTGAGAGCTACCCCCCTGGTCTTTGTGCCACATTCAGTAGTTCATAACACACATGAGATTCTTGGTTTGGTGGCTCTTCCTCAAGTTGACTCGAATTATAAGCTCTTGTTCAATCGAAGACCATTTCATCAAATATATTTGAGTCAAACTCGGGTTAAAAACCATAGCTTGTCAAATAGTAGAGCTAAATATTATTGAGCTAAACTTACTATGTGAAGTCAAAATCCAATAATTAGGTTGAAATTATAGATGAGATAAATCATACATTACTTTGTCAAGCCTTAAGTGTGCTTGATTTCTATATTTTGAACGGGCATCGAAACCTACCCTCTTATAAGTAAGTCAAATCTTCAGATGCCAGTTGCATAAAGGGCTTGACATTGTTTAAATACACTTTAATGATTAATTTTCTATCTGGATAAAGTCTATTGTATATTGATGGCCTTGATTTAGGAATATTTATATGTAACCTATATCCTTGAGGAATTATTGTTAGGTAAAAGCACAACACACAAGGATAAATAATAAATAAGGAGATTATAAAGATAAAAAGGGAACATATTACATTTGATGATATCGAAAAGCATTTCAAATGTTCTTTAACAAAGCAACAAAAGACCATAAATCATTGCCCTTATAGAAAAATAAAGAGCGTGAAAACTGTAACACAAAAATATCAAAATTCTCTCATTTCACTCTTTTGATCAATACTCTAAATAATATTTTCATGTTAATTAGTTAAGTCACATTAAAATTCACATATAAAAATCACTATTATCTCTTCTTAAAGTTTAAAAACACATTTTAATACAGATTGAAAGTACCGATGTCCAATGTATATAAATATAAATGCTCAGTTAAGAGATACATAAATACATGAGGATTGTGTGGTAGGTATGTAGATTCCCTTTTAAAATGAACTTTTTCTATGCATAGCATACAATTCTTATGAATTTACATATCTCAAACTTCAATTTTAAATTTTATGTACGTTGCAATTGAAGCCTTAAAATCACATCAAAAACATATTTTAAATTTGAAAAACACCTTTCATACATTGGTTTAAAGCACCAAAGTGCCACACATATCATATCACACAATTCTGATGTATTTACATATCTTAAACCTAAACTTTGATATTTTCACACATAGCTCTCCAAATTTTACTATCACATCAGAAATAATAGTATTGCTACATTTAATAAAGTGAAATACACCTTTTTTATGCATACATTTAAAGCATCAAAGTTCCATGTATGTAAGTACAAAAATTTAGACACAAAATACCTAACAATAAAAGAATTATGTGCTAGGTATGTCAATTTACTTTTAAAAAGGGGCTTGCACATGCATAACTCACAATTTTTACGTATTTACATATCTCAAACCTAAACTTTGATATTTACACCCATAGCGCTATAAACTTTAAGATCACGTCAAGGACAACAATTTCAAAATTTTCAATTCTTAAAACTGAATTACACATTTTTATGCATGGATTTAAAAACAAAACTATCATGTATGTAAATATCAAAGCGCAGGTGTGAGTTAGATGAAACATAAGATTTGTGTTCTAGGTATGTAAATTCTACATTAAAGTTTCTGTGTTAAATAGGGGAAGACCTAAGAGATGAGCCCTGAGTATGTAACAATTAAATACATTGTCAAAGCAATAGAAAATTGAATCAAATTTTCAAATTTATCCAAAAATATTTTCAAAATGTATGAAAATTACCAGTTCAAATTAAATAAAAACTTAGAGAAAAAAATGAAACCAAGATTACCTACGATTTGACTATAAGAACTAGAAAAACCGTAAAATCCAAGTGTGTTCGATCGGTTCCAGTGGCCAGGTGCCCGTGCAAGAATGAAAGTAAGGAATTTCAGATGTCAGTTCGATATAAGACAATGTTCCGATGACTTTCCAATAGTCACATGAATGTTGGCTACTAATTTCTTAATAACATACAGGCTTCACCTTCAATTCCAATGATTGTTATTAATGACTGAGGAAACTATGGGATAACTTTCCAATGAGTTAGGCATATCAGTTTATAATTTGATATGAACAAAAGGTTCAAATCATCGGTGACTATCTCGAGACTGTCAAAAATGCAGCTCACTTATAAGCTACAGTTTAAGTCGTAGGAAATTCATCGAAAACTCAATTCTTTTATAGCAGTTCATAAATTGTTAGAAATAAACTCAAAAGTTCCTACACACATTAGAACATCGATTTTTCTACCGGTTTCAGTTGTTTTCCCAGTAGTGCGACTAACCCAAATAACTAATTTAATATAGGGCATGATTGCCATTTACATAAGTAACTGATTTTATGCGTCAATTAATGATCAATATCAATTTGCAGGTCAAGTTCGTGTCTTAGGGCTAAATTTGGATCAAATTTGATTAAAAGTAGATTTTCAAGTCTACCTTTTAGCTAACATAGGAATTAATCAGGCTAAAATTCAAAACCCATATCAAAATAGGAAGTTAGTTCGGTCACCCTCAAAATAACCTAAAAATAAAAGAAATGGAAATTTGAGACCCAAACCCAAACAGTAAGTTAGTAGGGCTACTAGCACTTAATTTCTTGCATCAAGTCCATTGTAAGTCATTTTTTAACACTTTTAAACTTACTTTTTCATCAGCCCCATTTCCCAAATCATCAATATTTGAAACTTAAGAGTAATATGACAAACTTGCTAGGACATGCTCTAGAAAAAAATGATATATATATATATATATATATA
>JXCR01147905.1:220568-236348 GCA_002079205.1 Phalaenopsis hybrid cultivar | reverse complement strand
AAAAAAAAAAAAGAAAAGTGAGAGAGAATTCTGATGATTTCAAAAGAGCATCCAATAAGTTTGGGGTAATATATTGATATGTGTCACCTTAAGGGACTCTGAAGTACTGTTTTTTTTTCGGCATAATGTTGGAAAATTGATATTTTACATTATACCTGATTGATAATGTTAATTTGTGTTCATGATTTAACAAAATATTGATCAAGGGAGCGATCCTAATCAGTTACAATGGGCTTAAGCACAGGCCAATGCAACAGTCTAAAGCAAGAAAAAATAATGCATTCGGTGTCCGAACGAAGAGCTATGTCTAAACAACGGACGTGATACAGTTGAAAAACAATACTCTTATAATTTTGTTGTTCTTATACAGTGGAAAAATGTTGCTCTGGATAACTGAAGTGATACAGTAGTTCACGTCCAGACTCCGAACACAATATTTTCTCCTAAAGTAGAGAGAAAAAAGATAACTAGAAGATACTAGCATGACATTGTAAAAATGTTGCTCTTATAATCCACAAAAATGGGACTCATGTTCTCTTGATCGGATAAGAAAATTTTGAATGAAATTGGAGGACCAAATGTTAGTAAAAAACGTTACTATATGCTACATCATGGGGAATGAATAACATGAAGGCTAGTGATCACATGATTTGTACCTTATGGATAGTGGATATAACCAAAATAAATATAATTAAACTCAAAACCATAAATAGTTGATTATAATATGGCATGATTATAATTAGTTGATTTGATTACATTCTCATTCAATAGATAATATGGCATGATTATGATTAAGAGTTTGATATAACGTGAAAATAATATAACGAGCTTCTTCTAGATCTATATGTTGACATAACTCAAAGATCTATGGAAGGAATATATGTCGATCAGTACTACTTGTAGACTACATCCTATACTTTTTTCAAATAAATTTAGTATAGATAAATATATATTTATCTAATTATAATACATATACAATTATATCTTGACGGGCTTTATATAAAATTTTAAATTTATAATTAATCAATTTACTCTTTTATTCAAGTTATAATTATTTTTTTCATATATTTATATTATTATATTAAAAAAAATTATTATTTATTATCTAATGTAGACAAATTTTCCATATATTTACCCCGAGTTCAATATAATTTAAGAGAACTCACAGTTTATTTCTATGTGCATGTTGTGAGGCAAAGTTGTAAATATATGTGCACATAGCAATTCTAATGGAGCCTTTTATTATACTAAGTGAGCACCTAAATAATCCTTTTAAGTATCATACAGTTTATTTCAATCAATTTAAATACAAGGCTCTTAAATTACATTGCATGGCCTCAAACAATGAGAATCTTTACTTTTCATTACAGAAGAAATAAATAGTTTCATGCAGACCTTTGATGGAAAATTTACATGGAAAGTAGAACTCAAATGGGTGCATGTGTGAGCAGGGCCTATATGCATGCAAGATAGGCAAACTACTATAGTATAAACTACAAACTATGTCTAATCATTAGAAGCATGTGTAGCTTCGTTGAAGTAGGCAAACTAGAAGTGATGAAGTCATAGTACTTGGGTTACTTTATCTGAAATAAATGCAAAAGAAATATGAGAAAATTTTGAGGGCAAATGTTCTTAAATATATGTTCTCCCATTTGGTTAACACATATACCACAAGTCAATTACGATTGTTATAATATATTGGCATTATACAAAAATAACACTCATGCGAATATTATGAACTTTCAACTAACTTCCATAATAACTCAAATATAGATGTTGAAGATAAAATCATATCTATTTTGAGCAAAACATAAAGCTACATCAAACCTTATACTCATCCAATAAGTCTTGTGTTCATTTAAAGCATGCCTTCTAAAAGTTTTAAGACAAGTAATTATGTTACTAGTTGATCATTGATACAATTCATAGTCATATAGATTGTCAAGATAAATTTGTACTAATATTACATATAATTGGATGTATGATGTATGATCCAAAATTTAAAAATTCTAAGAAAAAATAGCTAGAAATTGCTTTAGCGGCACATTTTAATAGCTATGAATCCTGGATTGTCCTTTGGTAAGACTTGCCTCGAGAGTTAGTGGAAGAGAGAAAGAGAGTAGGGCAATCAGAGAATTTCCGTTAGAGAAGTTGGGGGAAAAGTCCCTTTATTTATCTTCTGACCCCTATTTATAAAGTCCTATTTGTACATTTACATAAAAGAGGGAACGATTATGGAAACCACCCATAATGCTATTAATATGATAATTTAATATCAGATTTGTGCTACAATTTAGGAATAACAGAGCGACTATCAGTTGGCCAATTTATTTGAGTTTGAGCGACTAGTCGCCTAACAATTGCTCCTATTGAAGAAAAGCCGGTCGGTCGACTGCTTACAAACAAACATCCTTGCAAAGAGTTTAGGTGTATGAGACCATAAACATCATTCACTAATTGGATCCACCGACATTGTTTGTCAGCCAACTAGATCGAGCAGTAGGTCGTCGAATGGTTGGTTCAGATCATGCTCCTTAAGTTAGACATTTTAATTGTTTGGTCATCATCCTTGGTTGTTTGATCACTCTAAGATTCATGTTACAGTTTTGGTACATACATATTTATTCTTATGAGTTTTCCTGCAAGGGCAAGGAAATTATTAAGCAATCAATGATACAAAAATTGAGAAAATTAATTTGATATTTAACTTTCCTTTAGATTTCGTGCACAATGAGCCCTATAAATAGGCCAAGTGGGATGGCAATACATTCTTTGTTGCCAACTTTCCCTAGATAGCAGAGGCATATCATTGTTGATGGTATAAGCTGAGACAAAGTGGATCTCGAACTTCTAGTTATGATGGGCTTTCTGATCTCTGCCTATGTAAAGCTAAAAAGGTTCATAAAGAAAGAAAAATAGTTGAAACCCGAACCTTGGTCACCTGATCAATTCGACTCATCTAAGTATTCCGCGAGAAAAAACAATGAAAAAGCCTTGATAGAGAACCCCGATTGTTGAAGTTATCGTGGTCATTGAAATGGAGATGAAGGAAATGATAGTATCTTGCTCTCCCCAACCACCACTAGAGAAAAATGAAGGTACCCTGTTGTGAGGGAGGTACACGCTCTCGAAGACCCTTTCTTCAATGGACATATTTTTAAGTATGTGAGTATTTTCTTTGATTTTTCATGTTTTTTAGTAATTTCTTGGTATTATCTTATTGTAGGTGAATCACTCAAGTTAAAGGATCATGAAAATGGTAGACCATGAAAGATAGGACCAAATCTGCTCCCATTATCACGACAATGTCACAAGGTGTGATCGTCGCACCTCCATCGTTGGTCGATGCAGCAGAGCATTGACCTCTCGATCCTTTGCATGCAACTGATCCAACTCTTTCACCTTGTTTGCCACTTCAACAGCTCTTAGAAGAATAATAAAACTGGCGGTAGCTTTTCTCTGAACTTATGAACCAGCGAATGAACGTAGTTAGACCTTTGATGGGGGTATTCCATCCTTTAGAAGGAACATCTGGATGTTCCAAGGAAGATCTATTGTGGGAATTGTCAGTGCTTCTAGCCACAACAAAATCAGATGTAGCAGTACTGCGAGTAGAGGTCTCTACCTTACAAAGCGGGTTAAGAAACTAGGATCACTTCATGAGTCAATAGTTTTGAGGAATTTCCAACACAATGCTAATCAAGTGGAGCAAATTAGTTTAGGAGGAGAGTTAGTCCACTAAAGGTTGACTAAGAAGGGGTACGTCCCGACTAAAGCTTTGGAAGACTCATTTATAAAATACTTTGTTTAAGATCTATAATAATGTCACTTGTAACAAAATGACCATTAGATAAAATGAAATGATGTTTGGTTATACATTTACCAATATATGATACCTCATTTCACTCTCCTGATCAATAAATAGGGTGAGGGACCACTCTGTATCCTTTATGTTTTTTTATTTCTTTCTTTGTGCATTTGTTCCTTCTTCTTCCTTTGTCTTTCAGTCGTCTTTTGATCTTTGTGATGGCTCCCAAATCTTCTTCCACCTTTTTCACCTCTCTTAAAAGTGTCAATCCTTCTTTATTGACAGAGAATGATGCGGAGGATTTCTAGAGAAAATACATTTTTGACAACAACATTGTTCTTCGGAGGATTTCGTTATAAGTGTATGCGACAGACAATGTGGGTAAGGATTAGGTCTATTATCGATAACAATTTAAGTACGATCTCTGGTTTCCCTTGTGTGACAAGATTCAGAGCATTTTTATTGACTACGAGGTCATTCTAGCTTAAGTGTTGTTGAATTCCCAAGTAGTGATAATAACCTTCATTGTTTTCTTTCATCGAGAGTGCATCTCACGGTCAATCAACATGGCTAGTTACTTTTATTCGTTCAAGGTCAATAAGGAGGGCTTTGCCATATTTTTGAGCAGTAAGAAACACCAAATGCTTGGAGTTGAAAATAATATAAAAGATTGAAGGAAAAATTTTTGGTCAGTTCATGCTCTAGAGACTTGGGTGCTCAATCCAAACTATTCGAACCGACAGGGGACAAGGTGAAGTCCCTTCCGTAAGATATGTATATCACTAAGGCGATGTTGACTGGTTGCCATCTTTGGTCTCGTAGTACAACACTGAGGCAACAATCACCTAGATGTTGAAGGATGAGATGACCAAGGATCAATTGCACCTCTCGAACATCGATGAGGTAGTCTGAGCAAGCGTGATGATAGAGAAGCTAGCCTTCAAGCAATAGAAATAGAAATTTTCCTTGATGATAGGTGACTCCATAGAAGATGAGGATCTGCTCTTTAGTATTACGACCTAGAAATATATTACCTCTATACTAAAACTGCAGTTGTTATTTAATACACGGTGATTCACGAGGTGATTATTATCTCTTTAATATATGCTTCTAATTTTGTTGATGCAGGTGAAGGTGATTTGAGGAGATCTGCTTATTAAAGGACATTTGGTGATAATGTAGCTACAGTTGATCCCTTTGCTTCAAAATCTGATGCGCTGTTGAATACCATCGTTCTGCCTGACCTATGGGTTGATGAATCTTCTTTCCTCACCATATACAAGCGGATAAAGGCAGGCCAACCCCTTACCCCTTCTAGGTTTGTGTCTTCGTTCAAAGAGGAAACCCCATCTCCAGGTTAGAAGCCCTCACCTACTTGGAGGGGGAAGGAATTCGTAGACAAGGGAAGGAGTTGTTGAAAGAGATGACCAACCCTCATTTCCCTTCGTTGAAGGAAGTAAGAGGAATTTTTTGTGAGAGCCCGGATAGGGAGTAGATGGATGCATTTGAAATGACACTCAAAAGTGGTTTAGTCTTTTGAACATGTTGAGGGATTGGTTTCTGTAGTTGACTTATAATAAGGGTATGTCATCACTCTTTTTGGCGTTGTTGTTATCTAAGAGGCTAGGTCAAACTTTGGAAGGTTTCAGTCGTGAGAGTTTTGCTAAAATGCAGACTGATTTCTCTTGATGGAGGAGCAAGCTACCCATTTTTGGGACCAACACTTGTCAGGTTGAAGAGGTCTATGGGCGAGGCCCAGGTGAAGATTGACTCTCGAAAGGCAGAGCTGTGGAAAGTTTGTGATGACCGAGATCCCTTCAACTCAAATTTGATAATTCTCTTAAGGCTAATCAAGAATCCCTTGAAACCATATAGGAATTGAAGAAGAAAGTCTTAAGGCTAAAGAAAAATTTTGCCTCATCTATTTCTAATGGAGAAAAAAATGACTTCCTGACAGAGTATCTTAGACACTGGATGAACTATGCTATCCAAAGATGCATTCAACACAGCCTTGTCAATCCGAAGTTCACTGACCTAGATGAGTTATTTGCTTTGATCCTGAGAAAGTCTGATGGATTCTTTGAAGAAACAGATGCCTTTGGTAGTGAAGATCGGTTGGCCACTTGCTAGACATGGCTTAAGGAAAACTTGTAATCTTTTTTGTTTTAAAAAGTCTAAGGAAAAAGATACTTGTACTTATTTTTTTATTTTTTTGATTATTTGGAACCTGTTTCAATTTTTTTGTGACTCTACTAATTTTGTTTTTATCTCACAAGTGAGTCTATCACATTAGTCTATCAATGAAGATATTTAACTTATCCTACTTGGTTGGATTGTCACCCTGGAGAGACTTGCGTCTGAGGCGATCATTATCATGTACTGTGGATTATGTTGCTAACAATTGTTTTGATCAAACTCAAGGCTAAATCCCACATCTCAAATAGTATATTTTTTCACTTCAACCAACTATTAATTCTAAGGTTTTGTTTAACTCTAATTATTAATTGGTAGTTAAATCATTCTTTCAAATATTTTTCATGTTGTTCTACTAATATACATCAACTGATCCATTTTCTTGGGAGCCTAAGTCATCGCTTGCCCTCGCAATGTTTGGTCGATTGTACCTATGAATATGTCCGGTTAATTCCTCTTCCTAGACTTGGATCTTGTAGTCACTTATGAGGGGAACCCCGAGGACTTGTCTACCAGATGATTTGCACTGTACTCTCTATGGATCTTATTGTCAATGAGCAGAGAACCATCTTTGATATTGTTAGTGAAACCAAATTATTTGAGTCATCATAATCAACCAAATTTTTTTACGTACCTGTGTTTGTCGAACTTTGAATCCAGCCATCAACCGGTTCCTCCAACGCTATCAATTGAGCCGAGTTCCCCAAGCATGAGGAAATGATGGTCGAACACTAGAACAGGCTCAACATGGTCGAACACTACCGGTTCCTCAAAATTAATGTTAATGGATGTGATGATTGAAACTTAGAATTCCTTTTATCTTTCCTTTATGGGAAATCAACCACTAACCTATCCTGTCTCTGTGCTCATTTGTCCTTTTTGGTGGGTCCTTGGCAAGCTTTTGTCAGAAGACCACTACTGGTATTGTTGACCTCACCTTTCTATAAAAATGGGTGAAGGGGAATCCACTGACTATGCTTGTACTTAAGAAAATTTGTTAGTTGGTGGAGAGCAACAGGAGTCCGGTCAACTTTGTGAGGAATTAAAAAAAGAAAGTGACCTTCCATCGACAGGAGCTATGGGCTTCGCTTGGGACATTTCCTAATTTTCTTTTTCTTTTAGTTTAGTGTCAAAGGAGGGCAATTTTTTCAAGTCGGGTGTCAAATGTGACATCAGATATAGTGGACTATTGAGGTAACCAACACAAAAACGGGCATAGTGTCCCATGGAGAAACATTGCACTAACAACACATTCCCAAGGAATGCAATACATTCATTTGACAGCTACCATCAGAGGTTTGGTCGACTTTGAGGAGCTATTAGGGGGAGTAGATCTAGATAGCACACTAGCCAAAAATCCCCTCCACAAATGGATGGGGTGCCCCATAAATTAGCTAATGAAATGCTATTTGTGGGCACCGTATACGTTTGATGGCTACTACATAAAGTGGGATCGTCTCCTTCCCGCTAGTGAATGGTCGGACATGAAAAGCCACTTGGCATTAGCACCCCCTTTCTCTCGTACTTTTCCAACTTCAACATTTTCTCTGTTATGTGGGAAATATGAGAAGATGGTGGAAAGGAGAATGGGTGCTCTCCATGAGAGTGAGGAAGAGGAATCAAGAGCGTGTTTCAACACATGCCTTCAATTCCTTTGAGAGTTTGCTCATTAAAAAAATATATTATAATGAATGTACCTTATTTTGTGTTTATTGTTGCCTAGATGTTTTTTACATCTTCACTAAGATAAATAAAATGTCTAGTTTTATTAAGTTATATTTGCTTTATCTGCTTGATGTTGCATGGTAAGTCATTTTGTATTGTAGTATTTTGTTGTTTCTGACTCTCATTCAATCAAACCAATCTCGGCAAAGAATAAAAATGATCATGCAACTATGTTTGCTTAAACATTTCTTTTTTGAAATTCACAAAATCGACTTCTATTATTTAACTGACTTGATCAAGTTCTAAGAATGTGGAGAGGCTCGGATTGTTTAAGCAAAATTAAGAAATTTTAACTTTGATTTCATTGATTGAATTTACACACTAACAAGGACACTCCCTTTTATGTTTATAAAAAAGTTTTTAAGGAGAAAACTTCTTTAGGTCGTCTCCACTCTACATCCAAAGAAGTTCTTTTCTAATGTATATCCTAAGTTTGTAGGCTCTTAAGGAGACTTTTTGGCTAATTACGGATGGCTTGCTCCATGTCTGCTGACTAATTATCCTTGGGTGGCTTGATCAACTTTCTTTAGAACTAAGTCCCATGGGAAAACACTTTCCTTAGGACATGTTTTTTAATGTAGCTAGATGTTATCCTTTTAATTTCTTCTTATCAAAGAGCTAAATTGGTTCATCTTTTTTTTACCGGATCAAGGATCAACATTGCGCCCTTGACGTTCACTTCCTTCTATTCAATCAGATTTCTTAATGCAAATGATGTGATAATGAAGACCTTTTGACTATGATGGTTGAATTTGACTAGTAAAACTGCCTCCATTCCATGGGTTAGTAAGACTGGATTTTGGTAAGTCGCTGGTGATGGCGTCATCCGAATCACCAAAAACACAGATGGTAGCAGGTTTGCCTAGTGTCCCTTGGCTCCTTAATAGTTTTTCCTTAGTAAATTAAGGATGAACTTGCTGGACGCCTCAGCCTGCCCAGTCATTCAAGTGTGAGGGACCAAAACAAATCTCAAATCTATTTTCTAACTCGCATAGAAATGAGCTACACGCTGATCTGAAAATTGTGTTCGATTATTAGTATTGATAACTAATACACCTAAAATATATAGCATTTATGTACATATTTTTATACCTAGATAATGTGCTTTAATGGAAGGTACTTGTGTCCTTTTCTTTTAGGTACAATAAAATGAATGAAAAATGGCGAAAGGAGTGAAAAAGGATAAAATTTAGAGCAAAAATGAAGATAGTGTGCAAAAGCACTGTGGCACCTAAGTGGACAGAACTAGCATTTAAGCACCAAGAAAACAGAGAAGGCCGTATCTAAGCAGCACATACCTCGCGCTTAAGCATCAAAATTAGTTACTTGATGATTCAATGAATTTAGATGAATTTTTTAAGGGATGTTTGAGATAGCTATTGGTGAATACGTGGGAAATGGTTAATGGACACAAAAATACATTTAATTGGTTTTTGGAAGGAGGCAACTCTTGGAAGATTTATTGAATGTAGACATATTTTGAAGAGACACCAAAGCACCTTTAGAAAATTATAAAAGAGAATTTGGATTAAATTGAAGAACCCCCCCCCCCCCAAAGCATCCCTTAAGAAACTCCTACATGCACCCCATTGCCATACCATAGATGCCTCCCTCTTAGATTAATTAGGATAATTTTTAGAGAGAATAAGAGAGGAGTTGTAGTGTGTGAGTAGAGAGTATTGTAAGAAAGATGAATAAAAGAGACTCAAAAGAAATTCAAGAGTTTGGTGGAGAAGATTTGAGAAAATTTTTTATCTTTATGACTAAATTAATTTTAGTTTTGACTTCTTGTTTGTTTGCATGATAATTACTTTTAAACTTAAGTGTGATTGTATTTTTTTCATGAATTATGAGTAGTTTTCTTTATCTTTGTCCTTAAAATGATAAGTGATTAAGTGTTGGATGGAAGTTGTGTGAAGTATTATTCTTTAATGTTGGAATAAGTTGTGATGATTTTTAACCTTGTACTTCATTTACTGCTTAATTTGGCCAATTACAATGTTAATAATTATTGTGAGAACATATAAGATTTGTGATGGTATTATCTCATTCAACTAATGGTAAGAATCACATGAGATTGTAATTCATATGTTTGAGTGCAAATAAATAGGGAAATAAACTTTCAAAGGGTGTAGAGTTAGAAGACTTTTGAATGATAGGCTAAATCCCTGAATTTTATTTATAGTTTTAAGTTTTGATACGAGATGTTATCCCCCAGTTGGAGGGAGAAGAGGTAACTCTAGAGTGAGAGATAGTATCTTAACTACTTAGCCCATCTTCAAGACAATTCAAACTTTAAATTAGCCAATGTTCTTGATAGCATCTCTGGTAAGGGTAAAGAATACTATTGCTTCTATTTGGCACAACACAATTTGAATACTTCCACAATAGAATTCCTATACTTGTAAATGATTCATGATAATGAAAAAGATATTTTATTTATATTGCTTTAATCTTACAAATATTTAGTTAAATTTAGTTAGTTGTTTATTTTATTTTCAATTGTCAAAAATTACGTAAAAGAATCAAACTTTCATTCATATTATGACATCTATAGTTTAAGTTAAGAATATTTTGAAAAGTAGAGTTTTTTTTCTAATTTCTTCTTACTTATTAATAGATTGAATTTCTCCCTGTGGGTTCAATATTTAGAGCTTAATCAAAAATTCTAATATTACTTGATAACGATACGTATACTTGCATAATATCCCATATTTAAATATAGTAATTGCATTCTTATATTTTTCAAAATTAAGTTTTTGGTGTCATTGCAAAGTAAGTAATATAATTAAGGAAAAATTAAGAACATAACCACATACATCATAGTACTGTCATATAAGACATCGGGATTAATTTTTTGGAGCCATTGTAGGGGAAAATAAAAAATTCTGATGAAATTTTTAGAAAGAAAATTTTTATTTTTAGAAAGTTTTATTTAAACTATTAGAATTATTTCAGGAATATCGTTGTGTTGTTTTTATATAAGTTCTTATTTGTGTGATTTTATTTTATATTATTTTGTAGTAATATATGCGTAGTTTGGGTTCTAAAGAACTTGTGACCTACGATTCTGAATTAGAAAGAACTATTAGAAAAAATTAAAAATAAAAAATACAGAAAAAGATAAAAAATTTCAAGAAATGGAAAACCAAAATAATCAAATGTTGCAATTAATCAAGCATTTAGACCTTTAAGATATTATGGAAACTCTACAGTAGATGAACATCATTGTAGTATTCAAAAACCTGTTGTTGTGGCTAATTCATTTGAGCTTAAACATGTTATTATTCAAATGATATCAAATAATCAGTTTAGGGGAGCACAACCTGAAGATTCAAATTTACATCTTATCAATTTTCTAGAATTACGTGCTACATTTAAATATGATGGTGTTTCAGATGATTCTACAAGACATATAGTTTTTCCTTTCTCACTGAGGGATAAGGCTAAGATATGGTTAAATTTGTCAGCACCTGAATTTATTAGAACTTAGGGTGATTTATCTTAGAAATTCCTTGCTCAATATTTTCCACCATAAAAAACTGTGAAGTTTAGAAATGATATTACATCTTTTTGTCAGTTTGAAGGGGAATTTATTTATGAAGCATGGGAATGATTTAAAGAACTACTGAGAAAGTGTCAATACCATGTTATACTAGATTGGTTAATAATTCAAACTTTGTATAATGGATTAGCTGTATTTCTTAGATCTATTATCGATGTCGCTGTTGACGGTTCATTGATGTCAAAACAATTTCATGACGCTTATTCTTTAAATAAAGTGATGGCTACTAATAATTTTCAATGGCCTTCTGGGAGGGTAAATCATAAGTAAGTAGCTAATATTCATGAATCTGATGCTTTTGCAATGTTAGCAAATCAAGTTGCTACAATTTCAAGGAAGTTAGACCAATTTAGAATGAATTTTTCTCAACCAATTTAAATGATTGAAGAGAATTCATTAATCCAAATGGTAGATTCTCAAGCATTATTAGAAAATTTGAATGTAAAAAACAACAAGCCGAATAACCCATATTCAAACTATCATAACCCAAGTTAGAAAAACCATCCTAACATTTACTGAAATGATACTTTGGGTGGTATTAATCAACAATGGGGGAACAACCATGTAAACCTATTGAGAAACTGAAACAACCAAGGTAATAATAATTATTGACCTATTTATCCTTCAAGTTTTAACATTAATCCATAATTCAAGGAGACAAAGTTGCTTATAGAAGAAGTGGTGTTACAAATGGGAAATCAGTTACAAAATCAAGGAACAATAATTAAAAATATTAAGAATCAATTGTGACAAATAGAAAATTCATTAAGTAATAGATCCCAAGGAACACTTCCTAGTATTATATAAGTAAATCCAAAAGACCAGAATAAAGATCAAGTAAAAGCATTTCAACTTAGAAGTGGAAGAGAGTTGGTAGGTAGAGTTCAAATAGAGATTGAACTAGAGAGAGAAGAAATTGAAGAGCCTGAAGAGGACGCTCTGAAAGGTTTAGAGAGACATACTTCTCCACTTAAAATTGACTTGGAAAAACCACAACCTTAATTTCCTCAGAGACTTCATCAACAAAAGTTGGATAAACAATTTTCATAATTTCTAAAAATTTTTAAAAAGCTTACGATTAATATTCCATTTGCTGAAGCCTTAGAAAAACTGCCAAGCTATGTGAAGTTTATGAAGGACACTCTTAACAGAAAAAGGAAGTTTGAAGATAACAAGGCTATTACACATGGTGAGGAGTAAAATGCTATAATTCAGAAAAAGCTTTCTGAAAAGCTTAAAGATCCTGATATTTCATAATTCCATGTGCAATAGGAGACATTTTATGGGAACGTTTTATGTGAGTTAGGTGCAAGCATTAACCTTACGCCAGTATCAATATTTAAAAAATTGGGATTAGGAAAAATGCCCTGTAACTTTGTAGTTAGCAGATCGTTCAATAACATATCTTAATGGTGTTATAAAAGATATTTTAGTGAAGATGGATATATTTATCTTTCCTGTTGATTTCATTGTGCTAGATTTGAAGGGAAATAAGGAGATACCAATTATTTTAAAGAAAACTTTTCTAGTTATTGGAAGAGCAATGATGAATGGGTCGAAGGAGACTTAACTATGCTCGTCAATGATCAAATAGTTACGTTTAATATTTCAAAATCAATGATCAAACATTTATGTTTAATATTCAAAATCAATGAAGTATCCTGCAAAAGGTAAAGATGATGAATGTTACAAAATGGATGTCATAAGATATCTGAGTGAATGCTATTTAAAATAACTTTTGAAGAGAAATCTGAAATGAAAGAGTTGGAACACGAGCAAGAAGAAGAATTAGAGCAATTTGAAGATTTTTGTAAGGAAGATTTGAATTATGTTCGAGAAAGTTTTTAACTTTTGGACAGGACAAAAAAAGATAAATCTTTTTGTCCATTGATTGAAAAACCTCTTGAATGTAAATTGAAGTTACCTCCTGAACATTTAAAATATGCTTTTTTAGGTAATTTCTCAATTTTACCGGTTATAATTTCCTCAAATTTAACTACAGAAGAAGTAGAGAGTTTAATGAACACTTTAAAGAATTAAAATAAAAAATTTGGATGGATAATTGTTGATGTTAAAGGAATCAATCCTTCAAATTGTAAGCATAAAATTCATATGGAAGAGAACTACAAACCCAGAGCTGAACCTCAAAGGAGATTGAATCCTGATATCAAAGAAGTTGTTAAGAAATAAAATTTAAAGTGGTTAGATGTTGAATTTATCTACCTAATTTTAAATAATTCATGGGTAAGTCCAATTCACTACATTTCTAAGAAAGGAGGAGTGACCGTGACTATGAATGAACATAATGAGTTAATATCAATAAGACAAGTCATAGGGTGGTGTTGACCTCACTTTTGGTTGAGGTTTAATTTTTCCTCTTTAGTTGCCTAGGGTCTAACCATAGGACTTTCTTGTTGACTATTCTTAGAAAACTAGAAAAGGAACCCTCACCGTTAGAATATCTACACCCCTCCTTGCTCAACTTGAAGTTCCACATATTTGTCCTAATTTCTAGCACTTAGTATGTGGGGTCAATATAGGGGAGCTCAAGGGGAGTTCCCATAGGACTGCTTGGCCTTAGGGTTAGCCCTGAGTGTTGGTCTGGAGCTAATGCACCCACTTGCACTCACACTCACTCACAATCCCTCACAACCCTAAACCAAATATTTGTTGACTTTGATACCTTGACCCTTTGGGAGACTCACGTAGATGGTCCCCTAAACCAAATAGCCCTAGGCTAGGGTTTATCTAAGACCAGTACATAGAGGATCAAATTGGGATTCCATCAGTCCATAGCTTGTGTAGGGTGGTTGATACCCCAACCCTACTAAAATACACAATATGACCTTTCACCCCCAAACCTACCCAAATAACCTAAACACCCCCAAATCCCAAATTTGGTCAAAATCCTCAAATTCACCCAAAATATCCAAACTTGTTCAAAAATCATTTCAAACCATTTGAAGATACCCAAATGAACCAAAACCACCAAAAAATGCCAAATTACCAAAATACCCCAAAAATTGCCAAAATTACAAAATGCCCTTGGCACCCCAAACTTTCCCAAAACATCCAAAATCACTTCAAATGTCTCCAAAACCAATTTGAACCCTTCAATTGATCCCAATTTGGCCAATTTGACTATTTTTCCTAAAACCCCCAAATTACCTTTAAAGGCCCAATTTCCCCAAATTCACCTCAAATGTCTATCAATTTGGACCCAATTTTCTTAAATATCAATCATAAAATTAAATTCACCTTTTATATGACCAATTTAAATCAAATATAAGCTTAATTGGCCCATGCTTTGAGCCCAATTTTGATCTATGTCAAACCCCCAATTTTGGCTACATGACTTAATTCCACCAAATTGAACCTCATAACCCACTAAATTTCCCACAATTTATGTTGAAAACTATTCATAGCAATCCTACACATCAAAATTGACCTTAAATTGGCTTTGGTGAGGCCTCAATTTCATTTAATTTTGACCTAAGTCCAAAAGCCTTAATTTTGCCCTAAATTGGCCATACTNTTGGAGATTTTAGAGTGACAGACTAAAATCCCCAATTCGGTTCTATCGTTTGGGTGCTGAAGTGTAGATGTTGGCCCTCAGGTGAGGGGAACGTGGGAGCTCTAAAGTGAGAGCCGGTATCCTCCCAGCCTAGCCACAAATTCAGTTAACAAGCGTAAGATTAGTCAATGTTCTTTATGCTTGGACCAAATGATAAAGAATAGATATGCTCTGGCACAATCTAAAACTTTATCCATTCACTATAATTTCTTGACAAGGAGAATATACTTTCTTATATATTGAATATCACAATTAAACCCTCCTTAGTATCATTAGTTATTTAATAATTGTTAAAATTATCTATTTATTTCAATTGCCTATTAGTGACAGATAAAAAAATTAAACTTCATTGTTGTGATTAGAATGTTGTTTTTCTAAAGTCTTAGTCCGCAGTTCTAACCACTCCCTATGGGATCGATATCTTAAACTGCATTAGAGCCTTACATTACTTAAGTGATACGTATACTTGCGTTGATAAGTGTGACTTTACAATTATTGAATACTCATTACGTCCATATTTATCTTGTATTTTAAGCATATAAAAAGTCGTTGTCAAGTTTTTGGCGCCGTTGCCGGGGAGTGATTGAGTGATTAAGTGATTGAGTGATTGAGTGAGTGAGTCAAATCACGATGAGAGTAACGGACAAATTAGGATTATTATAAAACTTTTACTTGAATTACAACTTATTTTTATATTTAGTTAATTATATTACTGAGTATTGATTTCAAATTGTATGCGTAATTTTGGACCTGAAAATCTTATACCCTACGATTTGGAATTAGAACGCACTGTTAGAAGGATTAGAAAATTAAGAAGAGAACCTAGAAATTCTGATACAATGGAAAACAACCTGAACAATCAAGGAATAGAGAATGAACACCAACCTAGACCCCTAAGAGATTATGCAAATC
>JXCR01147905.1:176244-217370 GCA_002079205.1 Phalaenopsis hybrid cultivar | reverse complement strand
AAACCAAGGTTGATTAGATGGATACTTTTGATGCAAGAATTTGATCTTGTGGTTATTGATAGAAAGGGAACTGATAATCAAATTGTTGATCATTTGTCAAGATTAGAAAATCAAGAATTATCCGACACTGACAATGAAATTACAGACAGTTTCCCTGATGAACAACTTTATAATATTAATGAGTGAAAAATACCATGGTATGCTGATATTGTTAACTATATTGTAAGTGATATTTTGTCATCTATGCTGACATTGCAAAAACAAAGGAAATTCATTCATGATGCAAAAACATATTTTTTGGATGAGCCTTATTTATATAAACAATGTAAGGATCTTATTATGAGGAGATGTGTACCTTATGAAGAAATTGAGCGATCATTCGGAAATGTCATGATTCTGAATTTGGATGACATTTTGGGATTGATAAAACTGCTTATAAAATTTTACAAGCTGGATTTTATTGGCCCTACCATCTTTAGAGATGTTTATAGATACATAAAAACTTGTGATCGATGTCAATGAGTAGGCAATATATCTAGACGAAATGAAATGCCTCTGAATTTCATGTTAGAAGTTGAGATCTTTGACGTTTGGGGATTAGATTTTATCAGACCATTTATTCCTTCATTTGGGAACTTATATTAACTTAAATTTCATGTTAGAAGTTGAGATCTTTGATGTTTGGGGATTTGATTTCATGGGACCATTTATCCCTTCATATGGGAACTTATACATATTAGTTGCGTAGACTTACGTTTCTAAGTGGATTGAAGCACAAGCTTTACCTCGTTGTGATGCTAAAAGTGTTTCAAGTAAGTGGATTGAAGCACAAGCTTTACCTCGTTGTGATGCTAAAAGTGTTTCAAGATTTTTAACGAAAAATATTTTCACTAGATATAGAATGCCTAGAATGATTATCATTGACGGAGGATCCCATTTCAGAAATAAATACATTTAGAGATTGACAGAAAAATTTAATATTATTCATAGAATCTCTACTGCCTATCATCCTCAAACCAGTGGGTTAGCTGAAGTTTCTAATAGAGAGATTAAACAAATACTTGAAAAGACTGTAAACCCTAGTAGAATAGATTGGTCCACTAGATTGGATACTGCATTATGGGCTTGTAGGACTGCTTCTCCTATTGGAATGACTCCTTACAAACTAATTTTTGGAAAGACTTGTCACTTACCAGTAGAACTTGTAAACCCTAGTAGAATAGATTGGTTCACTAGATTGGATACCGCATTATGGGCTTACAGGACTACTTATAAAACTCAAGTCGATTGGTCCACTAGACTGGATAACACATTATGGGCTTACAGGACTGCTTATAAAACTCTTATTGGATTGACTCCTTACAGACTGATTTTTGGAAAGACTTGTCACTTACCAGTAGAATTGGAGTATAAAAAATATTGGGTGATTAACGAATTCAATTATAATTTGAAAGATGCTGGTGAGAAGAGATTGTTACAATTAAATGAATTGAAAGAATTAAGAAATGAGTCTTATGATAACGATAGAATTTATAAGGAAAAATTAAAATTATGGCAAGATTGGAAGATTAACCAAAAGAACTTTGAACCAGGATAAGAAGTTTTTCTTTACAACACTAGGCTGAAGTTATTTCCTAGAAAATTGAAGTCTCGTTGATTAGGACCCTTTACTGTGACTCAAGTTTATACTTACGAAGTTGTTAAAATTGAAGGTCAGAAGACGGGAAATAGATTTAAAGTAAATAGACACAGATTAAAACCACATTATGAGGGTAAAAGACCAATTTTAAAGAGGTTTTAATGATCAGTCAACCTGAATGACACCTGAATAGGTCGGGCTGATGACCGACCTTTTTTTATAAATCAACAATTACAAGAATTTGATGACGCTACTAAAAGTGTAAATCAACAATTACAAGAATTTGATGACGCTACTAAAAGATTTAAATTCCAGCAACAATACCAAAAACTTGACTGCGACTTTATATATATATATGTGTTTGATTAATAAAGATGTATAGATATAATAACGGTGTTAAAATCTTGACTGCGACTTTATATATATGTGTTTGATTTAATAAAGATGTATATATATAATAAATGTTAAAGTCGAATTTGTCAACGTAAGTATACGTATCGCTCAAGTAATATAGGGCTCTAATTGAGTCCTAGATATCAATCCCACAGAGAGAAATAAAATACTACGGACTAAGATTTAATAAAAAGTAATACTTCAACTATAACGACGTTCAAGTTGCTTATCTGTCACTAATAGGCAATTGAAGTAAGTAGATAATTTGGATAATAACTAATTATAGAAAATAACATTTAATTGTGATATTCAATATATAAGAAAGCATCATTCTCTTTGCCAAGAAATTATAATGAATGGATAAAATGAATCAGTTCAATTGATATTGTGCCAAATAGGACATACCTATCCTTTACCCTTTGGTCCAGGCATAAAGAATATTGACTAATCCTATGCTTGGTTATTGATTCTGCGGCTAAGCTGGGAGGATATCAGCTCTCACTTTGGAGCTCCCACGTTCCTCTCACCTGAGGGCTAACATCTACACGTCAGCACCCAAACTNTTTCTCCGCAAGAACACTCCTCAAAGTTCCTCTGAATCTCTTCATTTCTTTACAGCACACAGAATTCCTCTTTAAAGTAGTAAGGAGGAAAAAATCTCTCACTTTCCCTCCACTCTTACAATTTCTCAAAGAATTCCTCACAGTTATATGCTATAGCAAGCTTTATACGCACCAATGGATCCTTTCTAACCTCCAGGACTCCAAAAGTCTCTCTATTTTTGTGCCAAAATGTTCANAAAGACAGAGAAAACTACTCAGATCTCATGGGGAAAACACAACAAAACTAGAAATTCATATATAAAATCAAATTCATACAAACTACAATAAGTAAATAACTTATCTCTATTTTCTCCGTAAGAACACTCCTCGAAGTACCTCTGAATCTCTTCTTCTTTGAAGCAGCAAGGAGGAAGAAATCTCTCACTTTCCCTCCACTCTTACAATCTCTCGATGAATTCCTCACAACTTAGACACTCTAGTAAATTCTCTATACACTAATGGAACCTCTTTAACCTCCAGGACCTCTCGGGNTTAAAGATGTGGATGAGTTTTCCCAAGAGTTGCTTATGCACCCCTCCAAAATCCGGCCTTATCCATTGTATATGTCACATAACCGTCGATCCTGCCGTCGGCGGTATCGATGGCGCCGTCGGAGGCCTTTGGGAGAATTTGTCCTGTAGCCTCGGGAAAAGCTCGCTGTCGGCGGCTTCGATGGCGCCGTCGGCGCCCTAGTGCAATTCTCGACATTTTGGTCTTTTTTGCTCCAAATTCGCTCCTTTTTGCATCTTTTTGCTCCATTGACCCTAATTCATCATTCCTGCAAAAAAATATTAAAAATACCTTTCTTTAAAGTGCAATATCATTAAAAACAGTATAAAAGAGGTATGAAAATCTCAACATATTTTCCTTTGGTCAGCTGACGACATTATACCAAGCGCTTTATGGGAGGCAACCCATGTTTATCTTTACTTTTATCATCGATATAGTAGTTTTTATTTGAAATTATCATTAATTTGTGGTAGTATTAAGCTCTACTACTCTTATTTATCCCTGAAACATCTTAAAAATTGGATCCATGAAGAAAAATTGGAACGCATTTGGACAAGAGAGANACTATTACTTGTCCTCAAGTAATTTTAGTACTATATAAAAGTTATGATCTACTGTAGTAAAGTTTTAATTTAAAAATATTATAAGTTTGATTTAAACNCATCAAAAATACCTTTCTTTAAAGTGTAATATCATTAAAAATAGTATAAAATAAGTATGAAAATCTCAACATTTTTTTCTCTGGTGAAAATTCCCCAAACTTAACTATTACTTGTCCTCAAGTAATTTTAGTACTATATAAAAGTTATGATCTACTGTAGTAAAGTTTTAATTTAAAAATATTATAAGTTTGATTTAAACAAATATCATAGTGAGATTTTCATAAAAAATTCAAGTAATTGAATTAACTCTGTAGCCACAAGATTATCTAGTCATCAAGTTTAAGAGTTCTAGTTTTCTATTCATTTCAAGAATGACTATACATTGCAATATTAAGTCACTTAGAATATTCAAATGATAAGAATTTCATGAGAACTCTACTAGTAAGAGATCTAATCCATAAATATAAGTTCATGTATTAGGTTTCCCCTTTAGGTAGGTCCAGTGAAGCCAATTTTTGATTAGGCATATCCTCAAGCTTCTCTTCACTTCCATAATTTTTTCTTTCTTTTCTCTTTTTCATTTGGATTTCTTTCAATCCTATATATTTTTCTTTTCTTTTTCAGGGATTGTTTTCAATCCATTCTTTTTCCTTTTTCAAGTGAGGATTACTATATCTGGATAGCCTTTAATGATTTTGAACTAAACTTTTCTTTCCCTAAATTTGAAACTCAAAGTATTCATTTACCTTATAAGTAATTTGAACATCACCTTTCTTTCCCTAATTTGAAACTCAAAGCATTCCTTTACCTTATAAATATTTTACATCACCTTTCTTTCCATAAATTTGAAACTCAAAGCATTCCTTTACCTTATAAATATTTCATAACTTCACTTTTCTTTCCCAAAATTTGAAACTCAAAGCATTCCTTTACCTTATAAATATTTCATAGTTTCCCTAAATTTGAAACTCAAAGCATTCCTTTACCTTATAAATATTTCATAGTTTTTACATCGTGAGCCCCAATCTTTTCTTCTCAAATGAATTTCCAGATTCTTAATACTTTAAAATATAGTTTTCGAGCCCCAATCTTTTCTTCTCAAATGAATTTTCATAACTGTTACATCATTGAGCCCCAATCTTTTCTTCTCAAATGAATTTCCAAGATTCTTAATAATAACTGTTACATCATTGAGCCCCAATCTTTTCTTCTCAAATGAATTTCCAAGATTCTTAATACTTTTATAGTTTTCTTTACTTTAAATAGTTAACTATAGTCTTATTCTCTTATACTAAATATCTTAAGTATAGTTTCCTTTACTTTAAATAGTTAACTATAATCTTATTCTCTTATACTAAATATCTTATGTTACAAAATTAATTTTCATTACAAAAATATTTCTTTAAATCTACCATAATATTTAAATAACTATAAGATATAGTTACCTGAATTAAATTCAATACATGAAATCATATAATTTTTGAAAATATTGAAATAGAGGACATCTAATAGTTAATCTTTTTCTTCCCTCCCCAAACATAAATTTTAAAAATATTTAAATTGAGAACATCTAATAGTTAATCTTTTTCTTCCCTCCCCCAAACTTGCATTTTTAAATATTTTGCAATTAATTCCAAATATTGAAATAGAGGACATCTAATAGTTAATCTTTTTCTTCCCTTCCCCAAACTTAAATTCAATATTGAAATAGAGGACATCTAATAGTTAATCTTTTTCTTCCCTCCCCCAAACTTAAATTTGTAAATATGAAATAATACAGGTGGAAAGAATAAAAACTATAAATATAAATCATACCTCAGTATTGTAGGCATTTTTATCATTCTGAAATTTCTACAGGAACTATAAATATAAATCATACCTCAGTATTGTAGGCATTTTCATCATTCTGAAATTTCTACAGGATTATAAATATAAATCATACCTCAGTATTGTAGGCATTTTCATCATTCTGAAATTTTTGCAGGCATTCTGAAATTTCTACTTCACCTGGTCTGTAGAAATTTGAGGAATTTCTGGATAATGAAATTTTGAAATAAATATGAAACTAAAACATTGAACAAGCACCACATTTCCTAACACAACCATAATACTAAACAATTAAAACTAAAATGCAAAAATAAAAACCACATTACATTACAATCCACAATACTACTCAACCATCTATTAAACTACACATGCACATTTAACTATAACACTAACTTTATAACAAAAATTAAAATCATCCAAGTACAACATAATAATCAAAATGAAAGTCCAAATACATAAACATCCATTTCTATTACAAAAAGATCACAAAAATAGAAATACAAATATAAGTGCATCAATTTCATTCAATATCAAAATCCCAAACTATGTCTTCATCGCCTTGATTAGCAGGTGGATTGGGTTGATACTGAGTATATCGGGGACACTCAAAAAAAGTAACATCAGGCTCACCTCTGTAGTGTCGGGCCTGAGCTTGATAATAGGCTACCTCAAAATTTGAATGCCTCTAAAGATACTCACTATCGTAATCATGTCGACGTTCTAAACCTCCAATCCTTTCACTTATCAATTCTATGCTTTTCTGCTGCAAGGTCAACTCATTCATCAAATCAGAGAGGGTAGGGGAACTTAGGTGGAAGGTCATAACTAGTAGAGGGGATATCTCTACTAGTAGAAGGTTCTTGACTTCTACTCCGTGGAAGGTCATAACTTGTAGAGGGGACATCTCTACTAGTAGAAGGTTCTTGACTTCTACTCATGGAAGGTCATAACTTGTAGAGGGGACATCTCTACTAGTAGAAGGTTCTTGACTCCTACTTCGAGTTCTCCATTTCTCATGGAGAAGGTCATAACTTGTAGAGGGGACATCTCTACTAGTAGAAGGTTCTTGACTTCTACTCCCATTCTCTTCTGCTGCAAGTTAATTCATTCATCAAATCAGAGAGGGTAGGGGAACTAGAAGGTGGAAGGTCATAGCTTGTAGAGGAGACATCTCTACTAGTAGAAGGTTCTTGACTTCTACTCCCAGTTCTCCATTTATCATGGGATTCATAAGTCTTCAACTTAGCCTTACTAATGTGTTTCATAGGGTAAACCCATTCTTCATCTCCATTTTCTACTCCAGAAAGTTTGCAAATTGTATAAATAAGTCCAAGATGTCCTAGAACTCCACTTGTCTCACTCCTCGCCGTAGTCAATATATTCTTAAGAATTATTCTCCTCACACATTTATAGTTCTACTATTTTGAATATAGAAATTCAAAATAGCTCTATCTCTAGTTACCTCACTATGCTGATAGGCTGGTAATAGAGTAGAGGAAATGAAATAGTGCCACGCCTTAGAGGTGACATTCAGCATGGAAGTGGAAAAATTTACCTGTTTTTGCTGCTTTATCTTCCATGTTCCTTTCCCATCAGTGAGAAAGTCGATCACATCATTCAGGGGGCCTTCCATCGTACTAAAGGATTCATACTGACAATTATAAGAGTCTGGGACTTCCTAAAAGGTGTTGATGCGAGTGGCAGTAAACTCAATAGAAAATCTACGCACTTGAACAATTCCGTCATCAGAATAAATTACATTGGTATAGAACTCCTTCACAACATTTGCATCAAATTTATTGGTGGTGTAACAAAAGTTTTCCCACCTCCGCTCAGCAATAACTCGTTCGATTTCTCCTCCCAAACTTTCAAAAACTCGATCTTGTATGCACTTTTTTCCTTTAAATATGGAGGTAAATTTTGTTTGAACCATCGCATTGACGAAGGGAGACTCGTCAAAGNACTTTTTCAAGATATTTTAAGCATGCGTCAAATGATGTTCCAAATACAGAGAAATCATCCATAAATACTTTCAATCCATCATCAATTAACTTACTAAATGTGGACATCATACATTTCTGGAATGTTGCAGGTGCATTACTTAATCCAAAAGGCATTCTTCAAAAATGCAAAAGTTCCAAAAGGACTAATAAATGTTGTCTTTTCTGGATCCTCAAGAGCAATAGGAATTTGATGGTAACTGGTATATCCATCTAAAAAACAAAAATATTTGTCCCCAGCAAGTTTATCTATTATTTGATCTAAAAAGGGTAAAGGGAAGTGATCGTTTCTGGTGGCAGTATTTAATTTTTATAATCAATGCAAATACGCCACCCAGTAACTTGTCTGATAGGTATTAATTCATTATTCTCTTGTGCTTCAGTAGTCTATATCAATGCAAATACGCCACCCAGTAACTTGTCTGATATGTATTAATTCATTATTTTCTTTTGCTTCATCAATGCAAATACGCCAAAAGGGAAGTGATCTTTCCTGGTGTCAGTGTTTAATTTTCTATAATCAATGCAAATACACCACCAAGGGAAGCGATCTTTCCTGGTGGCAGTGTTTAATTTTCTATAATCAATGCAAATACGCCACCCAGTAACTTGTCTGATAGGTATTAATTCATTATTTTCTTTTGTTTCAATAGTCACTCCTCCTTTCTTTCNGAAACTCTACCAATTTCATTCTTATGGCGTCCAATTTCCCTGATAATCCCAGAATGCGAGTTTTCAATCGGCAAAAGTTTATTAGTGCGGAAGCACAGTGAATCTTCAACAAGTTGCTATCGAAGAAAAGATTGATCAAAGAACAAGGATTCGTGAATTGCAGATTGAATAATCCCATGACGGATATTGAAGAAACGATAGTGCGGCAAAGATGAGAAGTGTTGTGCTACACTGCTACCGCCGTGGTGGTTTCTGTGGTGAAAGAATTCTATGCAAATTTACACGGAATCAACCAAGAAGTTATTTATGTGCCAGGAAGATGGATCACTTTCAGTCCTGCATGGATCAACAAATTATATATGATAGAGAATATTCTTGTCTGCCACAATTCCAATTTCGTCCCAACGAGAAATCAGATGAATGAGATTTACCAATATTTCACGGACGAAACTGACGAATGGGAAACAAGAGAAAACAGGTATGTTAGCTTTTCTGCACCACTCCTGAATCCTGTTTCAAAACATTGACACTTTTTCATTTTTGCAAAACTGTTACCGACAATGGAGATTGGTAAAGTTTCTAAAGAAAGTACCATTTTGAATTGCTGCATCCAAAGGGGACTGCCGATCGACATTGGATCTATAATTGTGAAGTCGATTTCGGGCCTGATTGTTCACGAATCAATTTATGGGCTTGGACACCCCTCCACAATTTTCTCACTTTGCAGTCAATTCCAAGAGTCCTACAAAAATTGGGAAAAGGTACTATTATCTTGGAAGCCCTTGGATCCAACTAAAAAATTCTTATTTTTTGAGGATGAAAATGACATGACAATTATAGTAGATCAAGCGTCTCAGAATTCACTGCCAGTTCAACCCTTGGTCCCTGATAAGGCTCTTGTGATCCTGCGCTGAATCAAGAAATTGGAAAAGGAGGTACAAAATGTCATGAATGTGATTAATAATATCTCTAATTTCTTCGATCATCTAGACTGAAGGATGAAGGAACATTTTGAGCACTCNAGGATGAAAGAACATTTTGAGCACTCTGGACATTTAGAAGATAGCTTGATACAACTGATGAGGAGGATGAAGTTGATAGAGGAGGATTCTACTAAAGAATTTCCATTCTGACCCNTGGCTCCCAAGTCACATAAAGCTCTTCCATAAAATTTTTCACCGATAGCACACGTTATAGTGAAGCTACCAGTTCTTTTAATTTTTCAGGAAGCTTTTTCTGAATAATTACACTACACTCTTTGCTAAGTGCAACGGTTTCATTCTCTATGAACTTCCTTTTCTTACTCAGAATATCTTTCATAAATTTCATATAATTCGGCATTTACTCTAAAGCTTCTACGAAGAGAATGTTCATTGTTAACTTCTTAAGAATTTCTAAAAATTTGGAAAATTGTTTATTCTGTTTGTGTTACTTCAATCTTTGAGGAAACGGTGATGGAGGTTTCTCCATAGTAATTTTCATTGGTGTAAATGGATACTCTAAATTTGGGTACTCGTGATCTTTTCTTTTTCGGTATCCATTTTTTCTTTTTTTAGTTTCTATTTCTTTTTGTACTCTTGTCTCTAATTTTTTTCCACTTCGTAATTGAATCGCCTTGATTTTTTCTTTTCCTTGATCTTTAGGATTTGGTTCCACAGTACTCGGTCACTTCGTAATTGAATCGCCTTGATTTGTTCTTTTCCTTGATCTTTAGGATTTGGTTCCACAGTACCCGAAAAAGTTCCTAATGTTCGGTTACTAAGAGCAGTAGCGATATGCCCTAATTGTTTTTCAATATTCTTGATAGCAGTTCCTTGATGTTGTAATTGATTTCCTTGAATCTGCAATTGATTCCTTGATTCTGCATTGTTGACCCATGTTTAATATCAGCTCTTCCATAGACAACTTCTTCTCCTTAATTTGAGTGTCAAATAGCAGTTCCTTGATTTTGTAATTGATTTCCTTGAATTTGTAATTGATTTCCTTGCTTCTACAATTGTGTGTTTAATATCAGCTCTTCCATAGACAACTTCTTCTCCTTAATTTGAGTATTACTGTTAAATTCTGTATTCTAAATAGCAGTTCCTTGATTTTGTAATTGATTTCCTTGATTCTGCAATTGTTGACCCATGTTTAATATCAGCTCTTCCATAAAACTTCTTCTCCTTAATTTGAGTATTACTATTAAATCCTTGAGGATAAGAAGGTCTATAGTTAATATTTCTCTCTTAATTTGAGTATTACTGTTAAATCCTGGAGGATAAGAAGGTCTATAGTTAACATTTCCCTGGTTGGATGGATTTCCTAATGGGTTCACTGGGTTGTTTGCCCATTGTTAATTTGTAAAGATTGTTATTCCAATTAAAATTTGGATGATTCTTCCAACCTGGGTTATAATAANTCATTTCTTAGTTTAGCAGTTTTGGATGGAGGAAAATATTTGGATAGAAATTTCTGTGAAAGTTCTTCCCAAATTCTAATAGATCCAGGTGCTAATGAATTTAACCACATTTTAGCCTTATCCCTCAGTGAAAATGGAAAAAGTCTAAGTCTAACAACATCGTTTGAGACTCTGTCATATTTAAAAGTAGCACATAGATCTAAAAAACTAGCGATATGTAAATTAGTATCTTCATTTTGTGTACCTCCAAATTGATTGTTTTGAATTATAGTAGGTTTAAGCTCAAATGAATTAGCAGCTACATCAGGATTTTGGATAGATAAGTGAATCTCATTTGCTGTAGGAATCACATAATCTCTTAAGGGTCTAGGTTGGTGCTCAATTTCTATTCCGTGATTGTTCAGGTTGTTTTCCATTGTATCAGAATTTCTAGGTTCTCTTCTTAATTTTTTAATTTTTCTAACAGTGTTCTAATTTTCTGAATCACGGGAGATTTTCAGGTCCAAATTTACAGCATACAATTTGAAATCAGTACTCAGTAATATAATTCTTAAATATAAATATTAAAATAAGTTGCAATTTAAGTAAAAATTTTCTAATAATCCTAATTTGTTCGTTACTATGATTGTGATTTTTTCTCACTCAATCACTCCCCGGCAACGGCGCCAAAAACTTGATCGACTTTTTTTTGTAATCGACAAATGCAAAAATTTGATGACGCTACTAGAAGATTTAATTTCCAGCAATTGACGTCAAAGGACTTAATCAAAATTTTTTGTAATTCGACAAATACAAGAATTTAATGGCGCTATTAGAAGATTTAATTTCCAGCAATGACGTTCAAAGACTTGATCATGACTTTATATATGTGTCTGATTTGGAGAATTTGATGGCGCTACTAGAAGATTTAATTTCCAGCAATGGCGTCCAAAGACTTGATCGCGACTTTATAGATGTGTCTAATTTGATTCATGTATAATTATAATATTCAATAATGTTAAAGTCGAATTTGTCAACGCAAGTATACGTATCGTTCAAGTAATATAGGGCTCTAATGGAGTCCAATATATCGATCCCACAAGGAATTGTTTATCGGACTAAGACTTTAGAAAAGCAAGACTTTAATCACAACAACGACGTTCAATATGCTTATCTATCACTAATAGGCAATTGAAATAAATATGTAATTTTAATAACTAATAAGTAACTAATGATAGAAAGTAGGGTGTAATTGTGATATTCGTATATAAGAAAGCATCCTTCTCCTTGTCAAGAAATTATAGTGAATGGATAAAGTGAATTAGTTCGGAAAATATCAAAATTATAGTGAATGGATAAAATGAATTAGTTCAAATTATATTGTGCTCATAGTGAATGGATAAAGTGAATTGGTTCAAATTATATTGTTCTTCTCCTTGTCAAGAAATTATGGTGAATGGATAAAATGAATTAGTTCAATTTATATTGTGCCAAATAGGAGCATACCTATTCTTTACCCTTTGGTCCAGACATAAAGAACATTGACTAATCCTACTCTCCTTGTCAAGAAATTACAGTGAATGGATAAAATGAATTAGTTCAATTTATATTGTGCCAAGTAGGAGCATACATATTCTTTACCCTTTGGTCCAGGCATAAAGAACATTGACTAATCCTATGCATGGGAGCATACCTATTCTTTACCCTTTGGTCCAGGCATAAAGAACATTGACTAATCCTATGCTTAGAGCATACATATTCTTTACCCTTTGGTCCAGGCATAAAGAACATTGACTAATCCTATGCTTGTTTCATGATTCTGCGGCTAGGATGGGAGGATACCGGCGCTCACTTCGGAGCTCCCACGTTCCCCTCACCTGAGGGCTAANTCTCACTTCAGAGCTCCCACGTTCCCCTCACCTGAGGGCTAACATCTACACATCAGCACCCAAACGATAGGACCGAATTGGGGATTTTAGTCTGTCACTCTAAAATCTTCAATTCTTCCCCCTATAATAATATTTCCCTATTTATTTGCACCCAACTTTCAAGGGCTTTGACCTATCTGAATCTTGGATGTAATCTTCACTTTAGTTGTAAAACTCAACATATTTTAACAAATCAATTGGCGAGATTGAAAGTAAATTAAGATCGAAGTGAAAAGATCATCACAATTTCTTNTGAAACTGTTGCACTTAGCGAAGAGTGTAGTGCAATTATTCAGAAAAAACTTCTTAAAAAATTAAAAGATCCTGGCAGCTTCACTATACCATGTGCTATTGGTGAAAATTTTTATGGAAGAGTTTTATGTGATTTGGGATCTAGCAATAATCTTACGCCTCTGTCAATTTTCAAAAGATTAGGATTAGGAGAAGTCTCACCTACTTCTGTAAATTCAGTTAGCGGATCGTTCAGTTACATATCCTAAAGGAGTTATAGAAGATGTGTTAGTAAAAGTTGATAAATTTATCATTCCTATGGATTTCATTAAGTTACATATCCTAAGGGCGTTATAGAAGATGTGTTAGTAAAAGTGGACAAATTTATCTTTCTTGTGGATTTCATTGTTCTTAGATATGGAGGAAGATAAAGAAATACCTATCATTTTAGGGAGACCATTTTTAGCTACTGGAAAAAATTTAGGAAGATAAAGAAATACCTATCATTTTAGGGAGACCATTTTTAGCTACTGGAAAAGCTATTGAGATGTTCAAAAAGGAGAATTAACTATGAGAGTAAATGATCAAGAAGTGACTTTTAACATTGTGAAATCATATGTTTAAAAAGGAGAATTAACTATGAGAGTTAATGATCAAGAAGTGACTTTTAACATTGTGAAATCTATAAAATACACTGCTGTTGAAAGAGATAATGAATGTTTTCGCATGGAAATTAGTGAACATTTATTAAAAGAACATTTTGAAGAGAAAGAACAATTTGAAGAGAGTAATGAAGTTATTTTGGACAAATTAGAAAATGAAGAATTAGATTATGTTCAGGAAAGATTTGAGATGTTGGATATTACGGAAAATGCCGACAAGAATCTGTTACGGTCAATTATAAAACCACCTGAACTTGAGTTGAAGGTATTGCCTGGCCACTTGAAGTATGTGTTTTTAGGAGACTCATCTACATTACCAGTTATTACCAAGCCACTTGAAGTATGTGTTTTTAGGAGACTCATCTACATTACCTGTTATTATATCTTTTCCTAGCCACTTGAAGTATGTATTTTTAGGAGACTCATCTACATTACCTATTATTATATCTTCTGCCTAGTCACTTGAAGTATGTATTTTTAGGAGACTCATTTACATTACATGTTATTATATCTTCATTTGAAGTATGTACTTTTGGGAGACTCATCTACATTACCTGTTATTATATCTTAAGAATTAAAAGAAGAAGTATGTATTTTTACGAGACTCATCTACATTACCCGTTATTATATCTTCAGAATTAAATGATTATGAAATATGTGTTTTTGGGAGACTCATCTACATTACATGTTATTATATCTTTAGAATTAAATTAATTGCAAGAGCTTCTGGGAGACTCATCTACATTACATGTTATTATATCTTCGGAATTAAATGATTTGCAAGAGCAAATACTGTTAGATACATTGAAAAGATATAAGAAAGCTTTTGGTTGGACCTTAGCTGATATTAAGGTTATCAGTCCTTCAATCTGTATGCACAGAATTATATTAGATGAGCAATATAAACCAAGAGTTGATCCACAAAGAAGATTAAATCCGATGATGAAAGAAGTAGTTAAGAAGTAAATTTTGAAATGGTTAGACACTGGAGCTATATATCCTATTTCAGATAGTGCTTGGGTAAGTCCAATTCATTGTGTTCTAAGAAAGGAGGAGTGGCTGTTTAAACAAAAGAAAATAATGAATTAATATAGACAAGTTACTGGTGGTGTATTTGCATTGATTATAGAAAATTAAACACTGCCACCAGGAAAGATCACTTCCCTTCACCCCTTTTAGATCAAATAGTATATAGACTTGCTGGGCACAAATAGTTTTGTTTTTTAGATAGATATACAGGTTATCATCAAATTCCTATTGCTCCTGAGGATCAGGAAAAGACAGCATTTACTAGTCCTTTTGGAACTTTGCTTTTCGAAGAATGCCTTTCAGATTATGTAATGCGCCTGCAACATTCCAGAGATGTATGATGTCCATATTTAGTAAGTTAATTGATGANGTGGTTTTATAATTGATGGAAATAGATTCTTATCAGCATTTTATGTGATATCCAACATCTCAAATCTTTCCTGAACATAATCTAATTCTTCATTTTCTAATTTATCCAGAATAATTTCATCATTCTCCTCAATTTGTTCTTCAAAATGCTCTTCTTTTTCAAAATACTTTGTATCTTCAAAATGTTCTTTAAAATGTTCGTTCAGTAGATATTCAATAATTTCCATGCGAAATCACTCATTATCTCTTTCAACAGCAGGGTATTTCATAGATTTCACAATGTTGAAAGTTACTTCTTGATCATTTACTCTCATAGTTAATTCCCTTTTTTGAACATATATCATAGCTTTTCCAGTAGCTAAAAATGCNGTGATATTTTGCCACCTATGCTGACATTGCAACAACAAAGGAAATTCATTCATGATGCAAAAGCTTATTTTTGGGATGAATCTTATTTATATAAAAAATTTAAGGATATGATTATGAGGAGATGTGTACCTTATGAAGAAACTGAGCTAATCATTCAGAAATGTCATGATTCTGAATTTAGAGGACATTTTGGGATTGATGAACTACTTATAAAATTTTACAAGCTGGATTTTATTGGCCTATTATCTTTAGAGATGTTTATAGATACATAAAAACTTATGATCGTTGTCAACGAGTAGGCAATATACCTATAAGAAATGAAATGCCTCTAAATTTCATGTTAGAAGTTGAGATCTTTGACGTTTGGGGATTAGATTTTATGGGACCATTTATTCCTTCATTTGGAAACTTATATATATTAATTGCAGTGGACTACATTTCTAAGGGGATTGGAGCACAAGCTTTACCTCTTTATGACTCTTAAAGTGTCTCAAGATTTTTAATGAAAAATATTTTCACTAGAAGGAATATCTAGAATGATTATCACTGACGGAGGATCCCATTTTAGAAATAAATATATTCAGAGATTGGCGGAAAAATTTAATATTATTCATCAAATCTCTACTGCCTATCATCCTCAAACCAGTTGGTTAGCTGAAGTTTCTAATAGAGAGATTAAACAAATACTTGAAAAGACTGTAAACTCTAATAGAACAGATTGGTCCTCTAGATTGGATACCGCATTATGGGCTTACAGTATTGCTTATAAAACTCCTATTGGAATGACTCCTTATAGACTGATTTTTGGAAAGACTTGTCACTTACCAATAGAATTGGAGCATAAAGCATATTGGGCGATCAAAAAATTCAATTATAATTTTAAAGATACTGGTAAGAAGAGATTGTTACAACTAAATGAATTGGAAGAATTAAGAAAAGAGTCTTATGATAACGACATAATTTATAAGGAAAAATTAAAGTTATGGCATGATCAAAATATTAACTAGAAGAACTTTGAACCAGGATAAAAAGTTTTACTTTACAACACTAGGTTGAAGATATTTCCTAAATTGAAGTCTCTTGGGACCCTTTACTGTGACTCAAGTTTATACTTACGGAGCTATTGAAATTGAAGATCAGAAGATAGAGGACCCTTTACTGTGACTCAAGTTTATACTTACAGAGCTGTTGAAATTGAAGATCAGAAGATGATAAATAGATTTAATGTAAACGGACACAGATTAAAGTCATATTATGAGGGTAAAAATTTTAAAGAGGTTTTAATGATCAATCAACCTGAATAACACCTGAATAGGTCGGGCTGACGACATTAAACTAAGCATTTTATGGGGAGGCAACCCATAATTATCTTTATTTTTATTGCAATTATAGTAGTTTTATTTGAAATTATAGTTAGTTTGCGGGAGGCAACCCATATTTATCTTTACTTTTATTGCAGATATAGTAGTTTTTATTTGAAATTATCATTAGTATGTGGTAGTATTAAGCTCTACTACTCTTATTACCCTTGTAACATCTTAAAAATTGGATCCATAGAGAAAAATTGAAACGCATTTGAACCAGAGCTAAAACTGTGAAAATTTTACCTTGGGCGCCGACGGCGCCTTCAACGCCACCGACGATGGGGTTTTTCTGAGATTCCAAGCAAAATTAATACAGAGGCTCGCCGACAGCGCCCTAGACCTCGCCGACGGCGAAACTGGTGAAATAGTAGTTACTTAGGTTCAAATGATGGTTTTTGGGCGGGAATAATCTTTTTAAACTCAAAAATTCGATTCATAGTTCATATTTTCCCTCAAAAAATGAAGTGAAACTCCACTAATTACATTCTTTTGGCGTCCAATTCCTCTGATAATCCCAGAATGCGAGTTTTCAATCGGCGAAAGTTTATTAGTGCGGAAGTGCAGCGAAACTTCAATAAGTTACTGACGGAGAAAAGATTGATCAAGGAATGAGGATTCATAAATCACGGATTGAATAATCCCACAATGACAAATGAAGAAACGATAGTGCGGTGAAGATGGGAAGTGTTGTGCTACACTACCGCCGCCGTGGTGGTTCCTGTGGTAAAAGAATTCTATGCAAATTTACATAGAATCAATCAGGGAGTTGTTTATGTGCGAGGAAGATGGATCACTTTCACTCCTACACAGATCAACGAATTGTACATGATAAAAAATATTCCTGTCTGCCATTTTTCCAATTTTGTCCCAACGAAAAACCAGATGAATGAAATTTACCAATATTTAATACATGAAAGTGACGACTGGGAAACAAAAGAAAACGGGTATGTTAGTTTTTCTATAATACTCCTAAATCCCATTTTGAAACATTGACACTTTTTCATTTCTGCAAAACTGTTACCGATAATGAAGATTGGTAAAGTTTCTAAAGAAAGTGCTATTTTGAATTACTGCATCTAAAGGGGACTGCCGATCGACATTGGTTCAATAATTGTGAAGTCGGTTTTGGGCCTGATCTTTCATGGATCAACTTATGAGCTTGGACACCCCTCTACAATTTTCTCACTTTACAGTCAGTTCCAAGTGTCCTATGAAAATTGGGAAAAGGTACTGCTACCTTGGAAGCCTTTGGACCCAACTGAGAGATTCCCAACTTTTGAAGATGAAAATGACATGGCAATTATAGTAGATCAATCATCTCAGAATTCACTGCCAGTTCAGCCCTTAATTCCTGATAAGTCTTTGGTGATTCTGCGTCGAATCAAGAAATTGGAAAAGAAGGTACAAAATTTCATGAATGCGATTAATAATATCTCTGATGTCTTCGATCATCTAGACTGGTGGATGAAGAAACATTTTTATCACTCTGGACATTTAGAAGATAGTTTCATACGACTGATGAGGAGGATGAAGTTAATAGAAGAGGATTCTACATTTAGAAGATAGCTTAATATGACTGATGAGGAGGATGAAATTAATAGAAGAGGATTCCTAGAAGATAGCTTGATACGACTGATGAGGAGGATGAAGTTAATAGAAGAGGATTCCACTGAGTTATACGACTGATGAGGAGGATGAAATTGATAGAGGAGGATTCGACTGAAGAATTTCCATTCTGCCCCTTCTACAACCTCTTCGTTCATGTGCAATCAATGGGTGATCTCAGAGGAGAATCTAGTACTGAGTATGATGATTAGTGATTATATTGCTACCTGTCTGTCTATCTATGTATTTTGATTTGAACTTTGTCTTTGCTTTGCTTTAGAATTATGCTTTTAGATCTCTTTATAGTTGAGACTAAGCATACGATGTTTTGTTTTCAGTGTTTTGAGTGTTGTGGCTTAGATTGCGATGTTGAATTAATGTATTGAGGTTGAGAAAATACCAAACTTAGGTGTGTTATGTAACGTATATTGTACCCCTTGGAATTTATATATATATGTGATGTTTTGTGTTGTGAAAGTCTATATGTGGTAAGTACCTCATTTAGTCACTTAAAATTATGTCTATAATGATTAAAAACATGTCGTTAAGGCTTGAAATTGATCAAATCGCAAAAATCCGGAATTTGGACAAAATCAATAGAGCCCGCCGATGGCGCCCTCGATGCCGCCGACGGTGGATTTTTCCTGAGACTTAGGATTTAATTCCAATAGAGCGCGTCGACGGCATCATTGACCACGCCGATCACGAGCTCACGAAAAAACACCTTTAACCCCAATTTTGACCAATCAACCACTACTATTCATCATCCCCTCCTAAAAACATCATTTTCAAACTAGGGCTTGAAAGATCATGGATTGGGAGGCGTTTTCAAGGCTTTTTGACACTGGATTTGATCATCTCTAGGTAGGAGCTTCACTCCAAACTAAAGATATTTGATTTTCACCATGGATTTCTTCCACATTGAGGAGATCTGAAAAATGTGAAAATGTAAAAAAAATTTAGAAAGAAATTCATGGATCTTAATGTTGAACTCTTAGAATTACTATTGGAAGCCAAGATTTGGATATTTGAAGTAATTTTTGGAATTTAATATAATTTGATTAGATTGAAATGGCTCCACGACAAAAGAGGCGGGTTGAGTTTGACGAGTCTCGCTTCGTCAATGCGATGGCTCAAACAAAATTTACTTCCATATTTAAAGGAAAGAAGTGTATAAAAGATCGAGTTTTTGAAAGTCTGGGAAGAGAAATCGAACGAGTTATTGTCGAGCGGAGGTGGGTAAACTTTTGTTACACCACCAATAAAGCTGATGCAAACATTGTATAGGACTTCTACACCAATGTAATCTATTCTGAGGATGGAATTGTTCAAGTGCGTGGATTTCCTGTTGAGTTTACTGCCACCGGCATCAACACTTTTTATGAAGTCCCAGACTCTTATAGCTGCCAATATGAATCCTTTAGTACAATGGAAGGCCCCCTTAATGATGTGATCAACTTTCTCACTGATGGGAAAGGAACATGGAAGATAAAGCAGTAAGAATGGGTAAATTTTTCTTCTTCCATGTTGAATGCCACCTCTAAGGTCTATTTCATTTCCTCTACTCTGTTACCGACCTATCACCATAGTGAGGTAACTAGAGATAGAGTTATTTCATTTCCTCTACTCTGTTACCAACCTATCACCATAGTGAGGTAACTAGAGATAGAGTTATTCTATGGAAGATAAAGCAGCGAGAACGAGTAAATTTTGTTGCTTCCATGTTGAATGCCACCTCTAAGGCGTGACACTATTTCATTTTCCGGGTAAATTTTTCTGCTTCCATGCTGAATGCCACCTCTAAGGCGTGTCACTATTTCATTTCTTCTGCTATGTTACCGACCTATCACCATAGTGAGGTAACTAGAGATAGAGCTATTCTGAATTTCTATATTCAAAATAAAAGAATTATAAATATGGGGAGAATAATTTTTAAAGAATATATTGACTACGGCAAGGAGTGAGACTAGTGGAGGTCTAGGACATCCTGGACTTATTTATACAATTTGCAAACTTTCTTGAGTTAGACTAGTGGAGGTCTAGGACATCCTGGACTTATTTATGCAATTTGCAAACTTTCTGGAGTGGAAATTAGAGATACTAGGACATCCTGGACTTATTTATACAATTTGCAAACTTTTTGGAGTGGAGATAGGACATCCTGAACTTATTTATACAATTTGTAAACTTTCTGGAGTAGAATTTGGAGATGAATGATGGGCTTACCCTATGAAACCCATTAGTAAGGCCAATTTAAGAACTTATGAATCCCATGAGAAATGGAGAACTTGACCCTATGAAACCCATTAGTAAAGCTAATTTGAAGACATATGAATCCCATGAAAAATGGAGAATTGGGAGTATCCCAATTTGTAAACTTTTTGGAGTAGAATTTAAAGATGAAGAATGGGTTTATCCTATGAAATCCCACAATTTGCAAACTTTCTAGAGTGGAAAGTGGAGACGAAGAATGGGTTTATCCTATGAAACCCATTAGTAAGCTACTTATGAATCCCATAAGAAATGGAGAACTGGGAGTAGAAGTCAAGAAGCTTCTACTAGTAGAGATGTCCCCTCTACAAGTTATGACCTTCCACCTTCTAGTTCACATACCCTCTCTGATTTAATGAATGAGTTGACCTTGCAGTGGAAGAGCATAGAATTGATAACTGAAAGGATTGGAGGTTTAGAACGTCGACACGATTATGATAGTGAGTACCTTCAGAGGCATTTAAATTTGGAGGTAGCTTATTATGAAGCTTAGGCCTGACACTACAGAGGTGAGCCTGATGTTACTTTTCCTGAGTGCCTCTGGTATACTCAGTATCATCCCGATCCACCTGTTGATCAAGGCGATGAAGATATAGCATGGGATTTTGATATTGAATGAATTGATGTACTTATATTTGTACTTTTATTTCTGTAAGTTTGTTTGTATTATTTGGACTTTCATTTTTATTATTTCATTGTACTTGGATGATTTTTAATTTTTGTTATAAAGTTAGTGTTATAGTTAAATGTGCATGTGTAGTTTAATAGATGTTGAGTAGTATTTTGTAATGTAATGTGATTTTTATCTTGCATTTTAGTTTTAATTGTTTAGTATTGTAGTTGTGTTGNCACTCTTATAATCTCTCAAAGAATTCCTCACAATTGTTACACTCTAATGGTAACCTTTAAGGCCTCTAGCACACTTTAGACTTCCTAGACTACTTCCTCTCTTTTCTACTAATGGAAATTCTATACACTAATGGTAACCTCCAAGGCCTCTAGCACTCTTTAGACTCCTTAAACTTCTTCTATTTTCTACCAAAATGTTCTTTTAAAGTTGTAGATGAGCTTTCCCAAGAGTTGCCTAAGCATCCCTTCAAAATTTGGCCTCATCCAAAGCTTGAGTAGGCATAACCGTTGATCTTGCCTCGAGGGCGCCGTCGGCGGGCTTCTAGATAATTTTTGTCCTGTAGTCTCGGGAAAATCTCGTCGTCGGTGGCCTAGTTCAAATCTTCACATTTTGGTCATTTTCGCTCCAAATTCGCTCCTTTTTGCGTCTTTTTTCTCCAATGACCCAAATTCATCATTCCTGCAACAAAATATCAACAATATCTTTCTTTAAACTACAATATCATCAAAGACATTATAAAATAGGTATGAAAATCTCAACATGTTTTCCTTTGGTCAAAAGCTACTAATTTTACAAACCAGGTGAAGTAGAAATTTGAGAAGGCCAAATTTATATGTGTAGAAAGCTCCTAATATTACAGACCAGGTGAAGTAAAAAATTTGAGAAGGCCTGTAAAAATTTCAGAATGATGAAAATGCCTACAATACTGAGGTATGATTTATATTTATAGTTTTTTCTTTCCACCTGTATTATTTTATATTTAAAAATTTAAGTTTGGGGGAGAGAAANTTTATATGTGTAGAAAGCTCCTAATATTACAGACCATGTGAAGTAAAAATTTGAGAAGGCCTGCAAAAATTTTAAAATAATGAAAATGCCTACAATATTGAGGTATGATTTATATTTATAGTTTTTTCTTTCCACCTGTATTATTTCATATTTAAAAATTTAAGTTTGGGGGAGGGAAGAAAAAGATTAACTATTAGATGTCCTCTATTTCAATATTGTCAAAAATTATGTATATGATTTTATGTAGTGAATTTAATTCACGTAACTATGTTTTTGTAACTATTTAAATATTATGGTAGATTTAAGGAAATATTTTTGTAATGAAAANCTATTTAAATATTATAGTAGATTTAAAGAATTATTTTTGTAATGAAAATTAATTTTGTAACTTAAGATATTTTACTATAAAAGAATAAGATTACTAGTTACTATTTTAAAGTAAAGGAAACTATATTTTGAAGTATTAAGAATCTTGGAAATTTATTTGAGAAGAAAAGATTGGGGCTCAATGATGTAAAAGCTATGAAATTTTTATAAGATAAAGGAATGCTTTGAGTTTCAAATTTAGGGAAAGAAAGGTGAAGTTCATTGAAGTATTAAGAATCTGGAAATTCATTTGAGAAGAAAAGATTGCGGCTCAATGATGTAAAGGCTATGTTTAAGAATCTGGGAATTCATTTGAGAAGAAAAGATTGGGGCTCAATGATGTAAAAACTATGAAATGTAAGAATCTGAAAAATCATTTGAGAAGAAAAGATTGGGGCTCAATGATGTAAAAGCTATGAAATATCGAATAAGACTATAGTTAACTTTTTAAAGTAAAGGAAACTATATTTTGAAGTATTAAGAATATATAAGATATTTAGTATAAGAGAATAAGATTATAGTTAACTATTTAAAGTAAAATAAACTATATTTTGAAGTATTAAGAATCTGAAAATTCATTTGAGAAGAAAAGATTGGGGCTCAATGATGTAAAAACTATGAAATATTTATAAGATAAAGGAATTCTTTGAGTTTCAAATTTAGGGAAAGAAAAGTGAAATCAAAATCATTAAAGGCTATCCAGATATAGTAATCCTCACTTGAAAAAGGAAAAAGAAAGGAATGACAACAATCCCTGAAAGAAAAGAAAAATATATAGGATTGAAAGCAATCCAAAAGAAAAAGAGAAAAGAAAAGAAGNAGGTATTTTTGATGTTTTGTTGCAAGAATGATGAATTAGGGTCATTGGAGCAAAAAGATGCAAAAAAGGAGCAAATTTGGAGCGAAAAAGACCAAAATGTGAAGAATTGAACAAGGGCACTGATGGCGCCATCGACCCCGCCGACGACACCATCGATCCAGCCGACAGTGAGATTTTCCCGAGACTCCAGAATTAATTCATTATGAAGGTCTGCCGATGACGCCTTTGAGGCTGTCGACGGCGAGCTCGGCGGTTATGCCCAATCAGGCTTTGGATAAGGCTAAATTTTGAAGGGATGCTTCGGCAACTCTTGTGAAAGCTCATCCACAACTTTAAAAGACTATTTTGGCTAAAAATTGGAAGAGCCTAAGCAGTCTGGAAGAGGGGGAAGTGCTAGAGAGAGTTCCTGAAGGTTAGAAAGGTTCCAATTTGTGAGGAATTCTTTGAGAGATTGTAAGAGTGGAGGGAAAGTGAGAGATTTCTTCCTCCTTTCCGTGTGAGGAATTCTTCGAGAGATTGTAAGAGTGGAGGGAAAGTGAGAGATTTCTTCCTCCTTTCTGTTTCAAAAAGGAATTCTTTGTGCTGTAAAGAAAGGAAGAGACTCAGAGGAACTTCGAGGAGTGCTCTTGGGGAGAAATTAGAGATAAGTTATTTACTTGTTGTATTTTGTATGACTTTGATTTTATATATGAATTCTGAATTTTGTTGTGTTTTCCCCATGAGATCTGATNAGTTGGGTGCAAGTAAATAGGAAAATAATATTATCGGGCGTAGAATTGGAGATTTTAGAGTGACAGACTAAATCCCCAATTCGAAATAAAATTATCGGGCGTAGAATTGGAGATTTTAGAGTGACAGACTAAAATCCTCAATTGAAATAGGGAAATAAAATTATCGGGCTTAGAATTGGAGATTTTAGAGTGATAGACTAAAATCCCCAATTCAATCAATTATCGGGCGTAGAATTGGAGATTTTAGAGTGACAGACTAAAATCCTCAATTCGGTCCCATTTGGGTGCTGAAGTGTAGATGTTAGCCCTCAGGCGAGGGGAACATGGGAGCTCCGAAGTGAGATCCGGGGTGCTGATGTGTAGATGTTAGCCCTCAGGCAAGGGGAACGTGGGAGCTCCGAAGTGAGAGCTGGTATCCTCCCAGCCGAGCAGCAGGTTCAGTAAACAAGCGTAGGATTAGTCAATGTTCTTTATGTCTGAACCAAAGGGTAAAGAATAGGTATGATTCTATTTGACACAATATAATTTGAACTATTTATCCATTCACTATAATTTCTTGATAAGGAGAAGGATGTTTCTTATAAATTGAATATCACATTTAAATTAGTATCATTAGTTATTTAATAGTTATTAAAATTATATATTTATTTCAATTGTCTATTAGTGACAGATAAGCAAATTGAACTTCGTTGTTGTGATTAAAGTATTACTTTTTCTAAAATCTTAGTTCGTAGTTTTAAACAACTCCTTGTGGGATCGATATCTAGGACTCCATTAGAGCCCTATATTACTTGAATGATACATATACTTGCGTTGATAAGTGTGACTTTACAATTAATGAATATTTATTACGTCCATATTTATCTTATAAATTTAAGCATATATAAAGTCGCGGTTAAGTGTCTCACTTCGCTCTAACCGGCCTCCCCAGTCTGGCGATCATCTCACTTCACTCCAACTAGCTTCCCCAGTCCGATGAGCATCTCACTTTACTCTGACCTACTGCCTCTGTCCGGTGAGCATCTCACTTTGCTCCGACTAATCGCCCCGACCGGGAGCATCTCGCGTTGGTCGACCAGCCGCTATAGTCCGGTCAATCATGCACTTTGGTTCGACCAGTCACCACGGCCCGGTCTACCGACCACTTGCACCACTACACATTGTGTGATTACATATGCATGTTTGTTTGCATGTTCACCTACCTATTGCATATCCTTGGGTCACTGTCACCCGGCACACCTTCCTTAGGTCATTTTCGTCACGACATGCCCATCCCGTTTGGTCACTATCTCCTCGGCTCACCTTCTTCGGGCCACTGCCGTCATGGCACGTCCATCCCTTTTGACCATTATCGCCTTGGGATACCTTCCTTGGGCTGCTACTGCCACGACACGCCCATCCCTTTTGGCCACTGCCGCCTCAGCACACCTTCCTCGAGCCGGTGCCGTCACAGCATGACCATCCCTTTTGGTCACGGCACGACCATCCATTTTGGTCACTGCCACCTCGACACACCTTCTTCGGTCAGCTACCGCCACGACACACCCATCCCTTTTTGTCACTGCCACCTTGACACACCTTCCTCGTGTCGCTGCCTCCATGATACGCCCATCCCTGGGTCACTGCAACCACTACACAGCCATTTTTTCGAGCCATTGTCGACACTGTATGACCATCTTTCTCTGAGTCACTTCCCCACGGTACACTCATCACTTTTGTCACATGACTGTCTGCACTTACATTTGCATGTTTGCATGAGTAGCAAGTCAGGCTAGTTAGAAGAGAGACCATGTGTTGGTCACGATGCCTTAATGAACATTGCTTGCTGGGTTGATCCCGGTGAGCAATGCGAGTTAAGTCATAGGAATTGACATGAGTATGAATGTGCTAGGATCCAATGGATCTAACTTGTGTCACCCCTCTTCGTGACGCTCTTTAGATCCTTTGGATCTTTAGGACAGGGTGGACATGACTACCTTGTCAAAGTCATACTATAATCAGACTTATCTTGCACTTAGATACAAGTTAATGCACTTTCTCAGTAGATAGTGTGCTAGACTAGGATTTAGGTTGTTAGGTAGTTTTTTTTATGTCTGGCTATTGTTCTTTGTTGGATTTGTTGCCCTAGCCAGGTATCCTTTTTTTGCATCGTGCTTGTGGTGTGACTGCATGCTTCATATGTGTTGCAGTGTGTCAGGGTGATTTTCTGTAGGGAGTCATGCCTCTATGTGCACACACAGGTACCACTATGTGGGAGCATGTGATGATTTCTGATAATTTTGCTTGCAGTAGCTATTTAGCTCATCCACTTATAAGGTTGTGGTATCCCAACCTAATTACCTCTACATTTTTTGGATCACTCTACCTTTCACTTGTTGAGCCCCTTTGAGACCTGTTGCTTCTTTACTTCGTTGATATCACCTTGACGGCCCGATACTGATAAGTTGTCGCCCGTTTGAGATACGATGATTTGTCCTCTAAACTTATGACCCGGACGTGCTTTAAAGTGTTGGGATATCCCCGTCAAGATGATTTAGGTTATTCGATCGACCCCGTGTGTCGATGAGCCGCTACCCATTCAGAATGTAAGAGACTCACTCTCTACCCGATGGCTTAGCATGAGCTTTGAAGCATCAAAACTGTTCCCACATGAAATAACCTTCCTTTGAGTACCTATTTCTCTATGTTCATGATAATCCAAGAAAAACTCCTTTTATCGAGAGCATTCTTGGGTACCCCCCAAGATGTAATTAATCAAGTGGGATATGTCTTCTTAGGAGTGTTCTTGACCCTAGAACAAACACCTAAACTTGAATAGTTGGTTTTGGATAGTTTACGTAGGTATTTTTTCGTGGATATCAGTTTAAAGTGCTTTCGACCAATCTTGTTTGGGCAATCTTGTTTGGGCAAACACTCTTAACCTATCCTTGCAAGGTTTACTGCACGTAGGCTCTTCACGTTTTGTGTTTTCTCTTATTTGTCGCTTTGTCGTATGTCCCTAATTTCCGGTTCATCCCTTCTCCTGGTCATTTATATGACTCGGAAGAGAGATTTATTCAATAAAAGGAAGTATATGACCCACAGGCTGGCGACTCCTTAAAAAATAAAAGAGAAACAAATGGATGGAAACACCTGTCAGTTCATACAAAAGGTTCGCAGACCAAAACGGATGTCATAAATTCTTTAGTTTATTTAATTGAGTCTTGCTATGAATCAATGTGTCTATTCTTCGGGATAGATGTATTACTTGTATTTTGCTCGATTATTTAAACTATTAAATGTATGATATTAGTTTGGTCTTGTTCTTTTCAAAATTAAAATACTATTTTAAAATAAAAATTATATATTTTTTAAATTAAAAATATTGTTTTAAGGAAACCGACGAATTCCAATTCGGTGACCGACACATGGTTACCAACAAAGGCACCTCAAACCATCTAATAGTAAGAAGTTCTACACTCATCATTGCTATGATATCAAGTTGATACCTCTAACTATCTAGTTAATTAGTAGTTTAAGCATACTGATGAACCCAAGATGAGAGAAACCATGGGCATTATGAAGAACTGATGTGCTTAATTTAGTTTGCTTATTTATAAACAACGAGACCTTGAATTTTGAAGAAGCCATAAAAGATAAAATATGGAGACGCGCAGTGAATGTAAAATCAAATCTCTAGTGAAAAATTATACATGGAAACACACAACACTTATACATGGACATAAGGATATAGGCGTAAAATGGATATACAAAATAAAGAAGAAAGCAAAAAAAGGTCTTAAAACATACAAAGCATGTCTAGTGATAAAATGATGCAAACAAAAATAATGTATTGATTTTAATGAAGTATTTGTTCCTATTATTCACATGGAAACTATTTTCTTAATTATTTCTCTGGCTGCACAAAATAATTGGTTGATTTTTAAAATAGACGTGAAATCTACTTTCTTAAATGGATTTATTGAAGAAGAAGTATATGTCGAGCAACCATTTGGGTATATTAAAGATGGTCATGAGTCAAATGTTTATAAATTAAATAGGCTTTAAATGACTTAAAACAATCACCAAGGGCATTGAATGCAAGGATCGATTGATATTTCAAACAAAATAGTTATTCAATATTCTTATGAGAACGACCTCAATATGAAGAAGCATGTAATGGAGATATATTACTTATTTGTTTATATATAGATGATCTTATTTTTACAATAAATAATTCAATCTTATTCAAAGAATTTAAGCAAACTATTATGAAATAATTTGAGATGGCAAATCTTGGATTCATGTCATTCTTCATTGTAACTGAGTTGAGCAAAATAAAGAAGGCATATTCATTAAACAAGAAACATATGCCTAGGAAGCTCTGAAAAAAAAATGAATATGAAGAATTGCAATCCAGTAAGCATGCAAGTGAAATGTGATATCAAACTATCAAAGAAAAAATATCGGAAGTTAGTAGAACCAACCATTTTCAAAAGTTTAATTAAAAGTCTGAGGTTTCTAACATGCACAAGGCTAGACATTCTATATGGATTTTGATCTGTCAGTCGTTATATAAGAAAACCCACTAAAGTACATTTAAAGGCAACAAAAAGGATTCTTCATTATATTAAAGGTACTTTAACTCATGGACTTTTATATTCTTATTCTAATAAATATCAACTTGCAAGATATTCATATAATGATTGGGCTGAAGACCAAGATGATAGAAAAAGTGCGAGTGAGTTTTTATTTTATATGGGTGACACTACATTTACATAATGTTAAAAAAAAAACAATTGATTGTTACTCTCTCGATATTGGAAGTCAAATATGTTGTAGGAGCATCATGTGTGTGTCATGCAATATGACTAAAGAATTCACTAAAAGAAATTGAATATTCTCAATATGATGTGACAAAAATCTATATTGACAACAAATCATCAATAACATTATCAAAAATCCCGTTCATCAGAAAAGAAGCAAGCATATCGATATTTTTTTTCATTATATAAGTGACCAAATTAAGGGTCAAGAAGTTCAAGTGGTGTATGTGAGAACTGAAGATCAAGTTGCAGATATTTTCGCCAAGATATTACCTACATAACGATTCATAAAATTGAAAACACTACTTGGAGTTGTCAATGAAAATTTTGGTTTAAGGGAGTGTTTAAAATTAAACAAAATAAATTAAATATTAAAAATATTTAGAAGAATGTATTTACTAAAATGTCTTTTAGTATTCTACATCCATTGAAAATAAGAAACTTAATTGTGAACTTTTCTAGATTATACTAGCATATCAATGATTTTTAGAATAATTTTTGTTTTAGTATAAATAGATCTCTAGCCTTGTCATTTGAAATATGAATGAAAAATAGTAAGTTCTCCTTAGTGTTGCCTACACAAATTTCTCATTCATCTCTTTATATTGTCCACATATATAATTTTTTATCAATTCATGTCCACTTAAACTAGAAAACACTATCATAGTACATAAGTTTTTCAAACCTAAACTTTGAATACATCAAGGACTTAAATACTTATAAGGCATTCAATGGCACCTTAAAGGCCATCATAAAAATATTTTAAATAATATAACACTTGATTTTAAAAATAATAAAAATATATTTTAAATAACATAGCTATAAAACTTTTAAATTTATTAAATATATTTTTTTTCTTACAAAGTAAAGCATGGATAAAATAAAATGCAAAACAAAATAAATTTAACAATAAAAAGTTTCTCAATTAAGATTTGTCTTTTTTAGTATCTTAATTTAGTGAGAAAAGTGTTTTATTAAATCTTAATGCACCTTACCTATCTCAAATCCACATAAATATTTCCTACTTCCATAACTATTTTATTCAAATATTTTTACATTCAAAGAAGAATAGTTGATCATTTTGGTCATGCATTATCAATTAGCCAACCCATTCAAAATTTTTTATAGTTATTACATGTATAAATAACAAGTAGAAACATTCGGGAAACCAAAGTGAGGTCACATTATGCATGAAAGATCAAGTTATTATCCTCTGATTAAATGTGTAACAGCTAACTAACACAACTGTCTCAATAATCCAACTCTATTTAGGGGTTGGGCACTTTGCAAAATTTTATAGAAAACACTCATGAAAGAATTATAACTCAACTTATTCACTATCCATGACTAAAACAACCCTAAAAGTTTTATCCAAATCAAAGATTGTATTTGTTATACATGCAAAAATGCGCTTTTTGACGTGCATGTAAACAAGAAGAATCATTCATGGTGGATACTACAAAACGTATTTGTATTATAAAAAATAAAATTTTAGAGAAAATTATTTGAGAGGAAAGAAGAACAATATCGAAAACAAACATTGAAAAAATATTTCATAGATAACAATAATAATGACTAAACATCATAATTTCTTTAATTGTTGAAAAAGTTTTAAGTTCAAAATCGCCACAACATTAAATGCATATTACTCTGCCCAAAAATTTTTTTGCATTGTGTGAAAACTTTAAAACTACAAATATTCATGATATTAATTTCTAAACCAAAGGTTTCACAAAAGAAGCCAAACTTGTAAAACTCGACATCACTTGAAATCCTCCAAACTTCATCCAGCCACTCTTATTCCTTTTGAATGTGTAAAACTATTTTGAAAAATAAAATATAACATTAGTATAAGAAAAATTAATCTAAATAATTATTTTTTAAATATTATATTTAGTAGCTAACCAATAATCTTTTATTACCCGATACTTATGTTGACATATCTATTATTGATACTATTTGTGATCCATAATGTTCAACATTATCACTTTCCTAAGCATATAAAAAGCAAAAAATTACACAAAAATTGGAGTATTTTTTTTACTGAAACTCCAAATATGAGTTCATTATACTTACTAGTGTATTCCTATCATTTGATTTTTTAGCATACAAATGATATTGTAGAATTTCCTCACCTTGTAGTTTTTGAGCAAATTGAGTGTTTTTTTAATTCTCTTTGATCTTACCACAACTTCTGGTATTATGCATGCTTTGCTTGCATTTGCTCCAATGTAAAACTATTATTGACCTACTTAAACTGTTATTTGTGAGTTATTTTGATGTTCATCTACGTCTCTTCTTTTTAATATTGGCGATCGACCCTTATTAGGTATCTTATATCTTAACAGTAAAAGATATTCTTTATTACTTTTAGATCATTCATTGGGGCCATTAATAGGTATAATTTTGTACTCATAAGTTTTTTCTATACATATCAACAAAGTAATAATTATGAACAAAATGTTCATGATCAAACTCACTCATATTGATTGCAGTACATGCATGGAGACAAGACAACCCAGTGTTCTCATCTTCTACAACTACAAGACATGTCATTTAAGTTAACAATATATTGAGCCCTTTATATTGTTGTGATTTGGTAATTGTCATCATCAGCCTTCACACCAATATAGCTTCTAAATTCATATTTCTTTTTTTTTAAAGTATTCCATCAATCTTTGAACAAAACTTATCATTCAACTTCAAAAACTCTCCCTTTTTTTCTGGCATCCTCATCATCGCTAAAGTTCTAAAATTTTTAAATATAGTTATAAAAGACAACTATCTTGCCTCAACGTGATAGAGTTGAAGTATTCACACTAGTTATTCAACAACATATCACATTTAAAGATGCATTTAAATTGGGACTGATAACACTCTCTTGGTCGGTTTTTAACCAACCAATAATAATTATTATGATCTAATTTATCCAATTCTGACATGTATGTAAATTGATTTACTGCAGTACTTTTTGTTGCTGCCCACAAAACATCCTTCAAAGCAACTCCCTTGAATCTCGTTAACTTAAGTTACCGTTCAGATGTCACACAAAATCTACTTGTAAACTTCAGATAGAACACGCTCAAAAGTGGTCATCCAACCCAAGTGTTTATCTAAGATAAATGTAAACTTGTGTTGATTATCAAAATTGTGTAAATCTCTAGACGACAAATCCAATAAAACACTACCAATTATTTTCTTACTTTCAGCAACAACCCATACTATTGAAAATGTATTATTATTACCATCCAAACTATCTGTAATTAATAATTGTTTCTCTAGTGGTCCCTTCAATAACCATCCATCAGCCCCAATTATAGGCATGCAACCAAAGTTGAAGCTTTCATGCTTCAAGGAAAACATTCATTCTGACAAATATTATTTGACCTTCTAATCTGTGAGTTATGTTTTTTTAAAATATGTGATTGTTCATGGATTTTTTTTTTATAATTTCCAAGCAATAATTTCATATCCTCTTGAATTGTTCATTCTCCTTTCATGCACACCAACTTATGCGCCTTATTGATGGTATTGCTAGCTGTGACTTTGGAACACATAACTTTAACTCATCTATTACTTCTCTTCTAAACAATTTAGCCTTGCATTGCGGATTTATCTTTACTTTATTCATAAATTTATTTACTATAATTGTGGAGGCTATTGTTTTGCTATGATAATTCCACGAGCAAATATTCTCTTAAATGATATTATCTGTCATGAATGACTTCCCTCATTGAAATATACAAACACAATGAACAATTAGGTTTCCTACAAATAGCTTTGCACATTCTTCTATAATTTTTTAAGAACCTGATGCTCTTTCCTCTACCATTAACCAACTTTGTACGACTTCCTTAAATTCATTCTTATTACTAATCAACATTCTCACTTCAAGATCATATTTTTGAAACTCTGTCATAAGATTGAATACTAACCACTTAATGTTATCCTCTTCGCCGCTATTATGAACATTGACTTCATCATTGGAATTCACAGTCACTTTCATAATATTTTTTTTCAACATTTTTTTAGAAATTTAAATTTATTTTTCAATCTTCATATTATCTTTATTTTTCATACTTGTGAATTCAATAGATATATCAACGTTACTTTCAAATTTCTTAAGATCAAGTGAAAAAGAAGTAGCTCACGAGTGTATAAGCATTGAATGTTTATGGTCAGTGGAGATGAAGATCCCTCTGTCGGGTGGAGGAGCAGGGAAGGGTGCATGTGTCGTCCACAGCAAGCAAGAGCAACGCCAAATTGGTTTTCGCAAAATGTACATAATGGAACAATGAAGTGTTTAAGTTGGTAAGAATATGTAACAAGACCGTTTTACCATTAAAATTGCGAAACTCACCATTAAATTAAACAAAAAATTACCAACTAAGAATAATTTTTAATAGTTTGGGTCTAAATTAAAATACTTTAAAAGTTTTGGACTATATTGTTCAATTTTTTTCACATCAAATATAAGAAATTATAAATTACTATATTTATTTTACACCGAATTCTAAAATATTTTATGTTTGCAGAACAACCAAGTTACCAAGCGGTCCCTTGCTCATCACCGACCGACCTGAACCGGAGCGGCAGCCCTCAGTCTCTGCCCGTCGCTCTTTCGGCTCCAAGCTCGCAGGAAATCTGAAATTGAAGATGTCCGCGAGCAGTAGAGGGAGATGAGATCGGCCTCCTCCTTGTACCTTGTTGCTTCTCTAGTAACCTCTGCTTGGATGAGAAAGTATGAATCACGCTCTTAAGCCAGCTTACGCTGCTTCTCTGCCGTTTTACAGAGCTGTTTCCTTCTTCCATTCATCTCCAGTGCTGGAAAGAAAAAGGAGATCTCCTTGGAATTATGTAAGTTCTTTTGCCCCTTCTCTTTCTCTTTTTCTTCTTCTCGTTTATATTAGAATGCGGTTGCCTTGTGATTATACATTATTTGTTGTTCATTTTTCTCTCACAAAATTCAGAATCTGGTTTGATGTCTCTCTTTAGATTTTTGTTTCCTGTTCAAAAGTTAGTTTGATGCACATGTATACCTCTGCAGCCTGCTTGGAACTTTTAAATGATGCGTTTTGAAACCTCTAGTTATTATATTTTCCATCGCAAATATCTAGGAGATTAACTTGCACTCTTTTTTTTTTTTTTTGGGAAATTGGGCTTTAGTGGCAACTATGTTAGGTTAAAAGTTAGTGGTTTGAGTTTGATTCGAACCTGGATTCTTAATCAGAGCACAAGTTTTTTAATTGCAGTTTCATGAAACTTCTGTCTTATTTTGTTCCATTTTACATTTTGTGCTTATAAATTTGTTTTTTTTTTTATAATTATAGAAGATTTTCTTTTTTGTTTGGTTGAATTTGATATCGGATAAACTTACTTTGCATGCAATCAGGCACTGCCCTCTTGTACATAGGACTTGCTTAAAAGTTATGATGATAATTTTTATGCCTTGGACCAAGAAATTTTTTAGCCTAGAGTTATCTATCCGCAGAGATGCAATATTTCTGAAAAAAGAAAAAGAAGGATGGAGTCAAGAAGGACTTTGCTGCGGGATATCTCAGAATATGCCGAATACCTTTTTCAGGTAAACTCATTGAGTTTTGTTAATTTTTTAAGGGGCATTTACATAGCTAACACTCAATTTTAGTATATTTATTTATATTATACACTGAAACTTTCATACCTACATACATACTAATCAAAGCCTTGAAAAGACATTAAAAATAACATTGTCACTAACTTCTTAAAACTGAAATATACCTTTTTATGCATATGTCCTTAATATCAAAGTGTTATAAATGTAATTATTGCTTTTGGTTTTAGACGTGAAATATCATAAGAATTGTATGTTTGTAAGTAAATTTCCCCTTTTTAAATATGCACAAATTAAATTTTGTTATATCTTTTTTCCTTCAATTATCTAGATTATATGGCCTACATAGTTATGCATTTGTGCATTGTTATCATGCTCCATATTTTGTTTAGTTTATGATTGATAATCATGTTTGAAACCCAAATCTCTCTCGAATTTTAATCAACTCGAAATCGGTTCCATATATGATGTATGCATGTATTTACGTGTGATAATACAAAGATTCATATAAATTTGTATATATTCACAAATTTATGACATGAAATTGTATTTATATACGTATGTGCATCATTATATGATGTTTTATGATACATTTTTATAAATAAATTTGAATGCTTTTAAATGGATAATAATCATGATTAATTTACAGAAAAATTATAAAATCAATAAAATTTGCTCGAATTAACTCAAAATCTAACACTATTAACTCAAAATCTAACTTGACTTCAATTTGGCTTGAGTCAAAATGAAATCCTCAATTTCAAGTTTAGGTTGGCTCTATTTTTGGTTGTAATTTCCATTATTTTTTGTGTGTAATTTTAGTAATGGGCTTGCTTTGCAACATTTTTTTTTCCCAATGATGAAAATTGATCTATCTAGAGTGACTTGCTTTATATCTTCACAAGGGGCACTTGGTTTCTTGTTGCATGTGACTAAGGTTCTGGTTTTCTTACTCACTGAGGAATTTGGGGGTTTTGGCCTTAAATAAATTGAAAGGCTTTCCCTAAACTTCTAGGATTGCTCACTTTCCAAGAAACTTAGTCTTCTTTCTTTTCTTCAACTTTCCCATGTAGAATGTATGTGGAAACCTAAAAAGGCAGTGGATGCTGAAAATAAAAATTTGCTTGATCATGAACTTCATTTATCTTCTCTTTTTAGAAAAATTCAACTTGGCGGCCTTTTGAGGGGAGACTCTTAATTGCTTAGCTGTAAGATTACTAAGTGAGATTGGAGAGGCTAATAACCAAGAAATGAGAGAGAAATTGGAGAAGTTTCAATCTCTAGTATGCGAGGATTTGGGAGACTAATAATCAAGAAAGGAGAGGAAATTGGAGAACTATCAATCTCCTACAGGAATTGTATTCCAGCTGTAGGATCCCTTATTTATAGATGAAAGAACCATAATGTATAGAATACTAGACCTTTGATTATTTGCTGAAATGTTGCAAGAAAAATCAAGGATGATCATGATTACATTTCATAAGATGTTATGAAGTTTTTTACATCTTTAGGTTTCTCATTACTGAGTGAACTTCCATCTTGTGAATCCTATCGGCCACCATTAATCATCTAGAAACATGGGGTGGAGAAGCAAGGGATTCCTCTCCCTGGTTATGACTTACACATAACAAAACAAGATGTTTTAGTTTGATTGAGTTTGGTTTATTTAGTTTATGCTCATCAACTTTGTTCACCGAACTTAAATTCAAATTCATCTAGCTTAGACAAATTTTCTATGCCTAGGCAAATCTAGGAACCTTTTTTAGAGGTGTCATTGTAATAAAATTGAGATTTATTATCATAAAATCCATTATAGATTGCAGTAATTGCAGGTTAGTGAAAAATCAACAGTGAGTCTGCAACACAGATGGTCTTTCTAAGATTTTGATACTTAATGTGTTTGTAATTATCCATTCACATTCTGGCACTTTGCCCATTTATTATTTTTTTGATCTAAAGTCATAAAATAAATTGAGGTTATGGAGTAGATTGAGCCATATAATCAAACAACACAGTAGAGGTGAACTCTAGCAAGCGGGGGCACTTTCTCTAGGTCTCCCACTCTAGAATCACCCAGGCTCATATGCTTGTGCTTGAATCACGGCTTGTGAAATCTTTCATAGCTTGATTCTTTGATTATGTTCTCACATTTTCTAATGTTGCGGAGAAAAAGGAAGGATTTTTCCATATAGTTTTGTGGTTCTATTTTAAGTTGGCTATTTCAGTTTGATGTTGTTTCAAATTAGTTATTAATCCATAAGTTGCATTCTATATTTGCTTCATTTTTGTGTATGGTAGATTATTTTTTTTTTATGCTCGAGTTTCATGTATATGTATATTTTACTTTTTGAGTTTTCTAATACATGTTGGGATCGTAGTTATTCTTCATTTTTATGAGAATCATGAAGGGCTTGGTTTGATCCATTTTCTCTCACATGTTTTGTTTTCTATTTTAAAAAACAAGTACCAAGTTAAAGCCAATATATTTTTTATTTTATTTTTAAACTGCTTGTTTTTTGAAATTATGAAGACATCTTTAGATTGACCTCACATTTTTTGAAATCTTTTCATCCTAAAAAGTGTCACTTTCTGACACTTTGTACATGCTTAGGCACATTATTTCAGTTGTTGACATTGAGATGGTCCTAGCAAAGGTCAAGGCTATTGTTGATTGACTTAGCTTGCATCATTTATTCATCACGTTAATTTCACATATTTACATCTTTTTATAGGAGATTTATTAAGAATTTATGCTCTGCAACTGCACCTTGGACAAAACTTCTCAAGTCGGAGAGATCTACATGGTAAAATGAAGCACAAGTCAAATTTGAAGCTTTGAAGAAATATATTACTTAGGTTCTGGTCCCAACTCTTCCAGATTTGAATTAGGTGTTTGAAGTGGAGTCTGACACTTTCAACTTGAGAATTGAATTTGTGTTGAGTTGAGTACATCATATTGATTTTTTAATGAAAAATTAAATGATTCTAGGAGAAAATACTCAATTTACAAGGCGTTTTATGCCATTATGATAGTTGCCAATCATTGGAATCACTAGTATTGGCAAGTGAGTTCATCTTTTATGTTGATCATGAAACCTTTAAGTTCTTGAATAATCTGAGCAAGCTAAAGGATAGACATGCCTCATGGAGTTATTATTTTCCTTCCATTTTATGCTCAAGCACAAGCTGGAAGCTAGAATAAGTTAGTTGATGCATTGAGCCGTTGTTACTTTTTGCTCATTACTATGCAGTTGAAACTAGTTAGCTTTGAATTGTTAAAAGATTTATATGTAGCTGATAATATTTTTCTGGAGATTTGGGCCCACTGCAAGGACATACCATATGAATAGTATCACAGGTCATGCTTATTTTTTCTTCTAAAGATTGTGCATTTATAGGAGTTCACTAAGGGAGGTTATCTCATAGGAATTTCATGATTTAGAGATGATGAAACACATGGTTAGAGACAAGATTCTTAGTAAAAGAGAATTATATTTGCTCTAATTTGTACAAGATGTGTAGAGACATAATAGACAGTGCAAGGTTTGTCACTTAGCTTAGACCTGAGGGCAGAATATAGATCTACGCACCCCCATCCGTTTTGGAATCACCTTGGCTAGGTGTGATCATGGACTTTATTGTGGGTCTCCCTCGAACCTAGTGAAGCAATGATTCAATTATGACAGTAGTGGATTGCTTTTCTAAAATGGCGCACTTTGTATATTGCTATAAAATAATGGGCGCTTCACATATTGTAGATTTATACATTAGAGAGATAGTTCACCCATATGATGTGCTTAAGACTATTACGTTTGATTGAGGTGTGAAGTTTTTGAACCATTTATGGAGAACTCAATGAGGTAAGTTGGGTACTAAGCTACAACTTAGTTCAACAACATATTCATAGACTGATCAATTGATAGAGGTTGTAAACTGTAGTTTAGGGAATCTTCTTAGGTGTATTGTTGGAAAAATATTAGGCAATAGGATTTTTTTTTTTTTTCAGGTTGAGCTTGCTTACAACAGGTCCATTACTCACTATATAAGTTACAACTCTTTTGAGCTAGTTTATGAGTGAAATTCCTTCACCCCATTGGAATTTTAATAGTTAAAAAAAAATAAATTTAATTTGATCGGTTCGAAGAGAAGCAACCTTTTTAACAGTTTCATTTTAGGAGTCGAATGTCACTTTTAAATAGGATGAAGCGGAGGAGGTAGAGAGCGAGAGTGAGAGATAGAGAATAAAAAGTGACGATGCCGTGTGACATCACATTCTAGAGAGATAAGGGAAGATGGCACCTCAAAGACAAAAGAGTAACCCTAGCTAAAGGAAGAACTCTAGTCGTGTGCGTGCAGGAGAAGCGGTGCTCGCTCTTGGGAAGGAAACATAGGGGACGTCGTTTAAGAGTGTCATATACGATGAAGGAAGAGAACGAAGGGGAAGGGAGGAAATGTCAAAGCCATTAGTGGTGAGTTTGACGCGTTCGTTCACAAGTTTTGACGTTGCGTGCGGTATTTCTTGCAGGAGGGGTGCTCTATCACTCAGAGCGTAACCTTGCGTAGAGGCGGTGCAGCCGTGTGGAGTCGAAGGAGGAGAGTCACATATGAGAGATAGAGGAGCCCCGCGTATGAGAAGAAGGCTTTGTGTCTAAGGTGAGAAGAGTTCAAGCAGTAGAAGAGGAAGGAGGGAGAAAGTGGCTCGTGCGAGAAGAATCTAGCCTGTGAAGGTGATTTAGGGTTATTTGAATTGGATTTTTATTATTTCTTATTTTATTTTAAGGTTAATATATGTCTTATACTAATTGAAATAAAAAATCAGAAATCATAGAAGAAATATTTGGATTAGAACGGGAAAAGTTGGTGACTGTGAATGTAAGAATTTGACGTTTTATTTCTTTTAATTGTTTTCTTTATTTAATATTATTAAGTTAATAATTAAATTATGAATCAAAACTGTGAATAAAATTTGACAAGCAATCAAATTAAAAGTCAAGGGAGATCGAGATCGGATTATGCAAATGAGGCAAGTTTTAAATTATTTTTTTAATTTGAGATTTTATGTATTAATTATTATTTTAATTATTACGGTTAGAAGTAAATGAGTAATTATTAACTTTGCAATAAGAGGAATTGAGGTAAACTCTTATTTGTTATTTAAGCTGCTTTATTTAGTGGCTTTTTAATTAATATTTGGATTTTAAACTGTTAGAGATAAAAAACTATAAATTTCATCATCCAACAGTCCATTCTCGTTATGAGTTATTATTACTCCAACTGAAATTAAGGTAATTTTTTCAACCAGAATTATAATAATTTGAATAAGGATTATTTGTTAGGTTGTTTATCGTATTTAAAGTTTCATATGAAGATTGAGAATCTATCATTTGCCCCAATGAATTTTCCTCAAGCACAGGAGGTGTCTGAGAATAATTCATTCCATATTGATCTATCTTCTTTGATATTGCAGCAATTTGAGCAGTCAAAATATATATTGCATCAGAATCATGAATCCTACCTACTCTTTTTGGAGTTACCCTTTTAGAGGGCCATTGAAAGTTATTTCTAGTCATCTCTTCAATTAAAGAATATGCTTCATCAAATGGTTTTGACATTAATGATCCACCAGCAACAGCGTCAATTATAGATCTAAGAGATCTAACCAATCCATTATAAAAAGTTTAAATTATTAACGAATCTGGTAACGCATGGTGTGGAAATTTCCTAAGGAGATATTTAAATCATTCCCAAGTTTTATAAATTGATTCTACTTCAAACAGACAAAAATATGAGGTATCATTTCTAAGTTTAGCAGTTTTTTTATGGTGGAAAATATTTAGATAAAAAATTTTGTGATAAGTCTCCCCAAGTTTTGATAGATCCAGGTGCTAACGAGTTTAATCACATGTTAGCTTTATCTCTTCATGAAAAAGGAAAAATTCTAAGTCTGACGGCATCATTCGACACTCCATTATATTTAAATGTAGCACACAATTCTAGAAAACTAGTAAGATGTAAGTTAGGATCTTCAATCGGTGTTCCCCCAAACAGATTATTTTGTATCATTTGGATAATAGCAGGTTTAAGCTCAAATGAATTAATAGCTACCACAGAGTTTTGTATACTCAAATGACTTTCATCTGTTGTAGGATTAACATAATCTCTTAAAGGTCTCTGATGATGTTCATTTTCAATTCCATGATTATTTAATTTGTAGCAATTTTGTACATATTATCTAACTCTTTTTGTTGTTTTTGAATTTTTTTAATAGTTTTTTCTAACTCCGAATTATAAGGTACTAAACTTCAGATCTTAAACTATGCATACAAAAACACAATAAGTAATTAAAATAAACAAACACATTAAAATATAAAAATATTAATTAAACTACAATAAGATTTACAGTTCAAATGAAATCTTCTAAATTATAAAGTAATTTATTGTTACTCGCCTATAACAACAACAACAATAAAGCCTTAATCCCACTACGTGGGGTCGGCCACATGAATCCTTTTTCTCCATTGCGTCCTATTTAGTGTCATATTTTCATTTAGTTCTAATAAATTAAGATCATTTTTAATACAATAAACCCAAGTCTTCCTAGGTCTACCTCTGCCTTTCTTAACACAAGTCGAATCTAAAACATCTACTCTCCTAATCGGATCATCTAATGGTCGACGTTTAATATGACCAAACCATCTAAGACGACTTTCTCTAATTTT
>JXCR01147905.1:131798-173605 GCA_002079205.1 Phalaenopsis hybrid cultivar | reverse complement strand
ATTGAGAGTGCCTATATTCCAAGATCCTATCCTAATATTAGTTTCATTAGTTTCATGGACTAACTTCTTTACCCGCATTCGTCCGTAATGTGGGAACCCTTGCTTATTTAACACTACACCCGGGCGCCGGTATAGCGGCCCTTGCACACTTTTCACTGTATTCAGGCTATACAGCGCGTCGCTTCCAGGGGACGCCCTAGCACTTACACAACGATCAAAAGGATTCATGTCATGATTTTTTCGACAAGTTTTACGCTAGCTGTCGACTACCTAACGAAACCCTCCACTTTTCGCATCCGGGCTTGGGACCGGCAACGGCAGTGTTATGTTACTCGCCTATAACGACGCCAAAAATTTGATGCAGTATTTTTATGTATGCATTGTAAATATATTTCAATACTACAACACACCCATGACAACACAATTAGTAATTATGCAGATCAATCACAATAAAAATCACTTCAGTATAGATAGTTTTATATTTTAAAATTTTTAAGCTGTCAAACCTTAATAATAACGCAAGTGTACGTATCGTTCAAGTAATAAATGACTCTAATGGAGTCTTAAGTATCGATCCCAAAGGGATTTGAAAATTCTTATGGTCATAATTTAAAACACAGTATTCAAACTACAAAAACTTATATAAGAAAAATAAATTTAAAGTAAATTCGATGTATGCTAAATGAAATGCAGTTAAAAGAACTAAGTTAACTAAACTATATTCTAAACTTCAAAATTAAACTTACTAAAACTAAACAAAGTTTTGTAATGAAGAGTTCAAATTTAAGAAAGCATCATTCCCCTTTATAATGAGTTTATGGATTGTGAAGTAATTAAAATAATTTAAAATTTTATAAAAAATTATATTGTGTCAAATATGAGCATTCCTATTTTTTACCCTCTGAGAGTGCATAAAAAATATTGACTAATTTTTGAGTTTGGTCCCTAAATCTGTAATTAGGTTGAGAGGATACTGACTCCCACTCTAGAACTCTCACTTGTCCCTTCCCTAAGGGCTAATATCTTGCTTTAGTTTCTTAGCAACTTAATCAAATTGGAGATTTTAGTTTGTTACCCTAAAATCTCCAATTCTCTATACTTTCAGCTATTTGGCTTAGCATTGATGTAAAGGTCAGAGTAAAGGAAATTCATGTTTTTTTTAATAAGTAGAGATAATTGCTAAGAAAATATAAAGTATCAAAAGCAGGTAAACATGTTTAGGAATACCTATGCTTTAAGAAAGGTGACTTGTTGTGGATCGTGAGATGTTTAATCTCCAATTCTCTATACTTTCAGCTATTTGGCTTAGCATTGATGTAAAGGTCAGAGTAAAGGAAATTCATGTTTTTTTTAATAAGTAGAGATAATTGCTAAGAAAATATAAAGTATCAAAAGCAGGTAAACATGTTTAGGAATACCTATGCTTTAAGAAAGGTGACTTGTTGTGGATCGTGAGATGTTTATTGCATGGTCATTTGGAAAAATCAAGCTTAGAGTTGATTGCCCATTTAGGATTTTTAAGATCAATAATAATGTGTACAAGATCGATATGTTGGGAGACTACACTATTTTTGTTACCTTTAGTATGGTTTATTTGCTGCCATACTACAAGGATTTAGAAGTTTCTAGAAAAGAAGACAAAATCTCTACCATTTGGAGTGATGCATGAGCATCCTATTAGGTAGGACGGATGAAAGATGACATAATTCCGTCCCTTGAGAATTGAAGCGGGAAAATTCCCACTTGCTACTAGACCACCCGCCTTGTAGGGCCTTGTTTACCTTATTTTGTTTTATGTTGAGTTTAATTTGTTTCTTAGTATAACTAAGTTGCTTGGAACTTAATGTGACACTTTTGAGTTTTGATATGTGCAATAAAGATTATTTTCTCTACTTTTTTGTCGGATTGTTTTATCATTGATCTTTCTCAGATGATGTGCTTGAACCTGAGTGGATCTATGTAGTGATTTCTTCTGGACATCCAAAGACATCCTACGCTGCTAGTTTTGTAGTCGTCCTATATTTTTTCTATTCTGGTTTGCTTTGTAGCCATCGAGTGCATCGATTTCTCAATCGCCATCTTCTTTTCACCCACCTTTCTCGTCCAAAAACTTTCATAACGTCTCTTCATATCATGTCACACAATCTAGCAATCCTAGATCTATGTCAATTAAGCTCTTGCTTATTTGTGCTTTCTTGACCTTTCGATCATTATCAATAAGGATATTGGTTCTTTTCCCTAAATTGATTAACATGGAAAAGAAACTCATTCATTTTTCTTGGTATTTTCTAATGGTGAGTGGAGTAGTTTGGAGTGGTTTCAACTTCGAGTGAGTGAGTAGAAAGCATGGGAGTCACATGCGGTGGAAGTTGTTGTCACGAGCCAGCCCAAAAATTTGCACTACCGAGGTGGGAACACCTTTGAGAGACATACAACATACTATAGACTTTGTTCTTATGTCTCAGCTTCCTAATCTTCCTCATTACAAAAAATGAACTTTATGGAGCTATAGGCAAATATATATAATTGCATCATCTAGTCATGGAAATATTGGATGCGTTATTTGCCACACATGGAATTTGTCTTGCACGCTGATCATCATTCCTTGAAGATTATGAACATTTGGAATAAATTAAATCATAAGCATACTAAGTGAGTAAAACTCCTATAATTTTTTTCCATTTGTCCAACATAAGCTTGGGAAAGGTAATGAACCTACAGTCGACCGTCTAGAGTGACATTAAAAATATCTTTCATAATTTGAAGTCTGGGATTTTGATAGACTTAAGGAAGATTATCATATATACTCATATTTCAAGCCATTTGCCTTGAATACCTAGACTGTGATCGTTACTTCTGTACGGGAAACAACTATGGGTCTCCATATCATCTATTAGGAAGTTTTCAATTGCTAAGCTTTATTCTAAAGCCATTTTAAAAAAATAAATAAAATAAAATAGGTTTGATGGAGTCTTAAGTTTTATTGTCATTAATTATAGAAGGGTATTCAGATGTTAGTGCCTTATCGTTACACTTGTAAACAACAAAAAGTCTTAAATTGCATTGTCCATGTTTTATAGACATTGGGAGGAATCCTTAAAAACCTTTATCATAGGACTACCCAGGACTGTAAGAGAGTATTATAGCATTTTTGGGATAGACTTGCTCTTTTTTATATTGCATAATGACACATAATGCATCACACAAGATTTTTTCAGAGAGAATAATATTGCACGGCTTATCCTCCACTACAGTGTTAGATAGGGATGTGAAGTCGGTCTCTCATTTTTTGGAGAATGTTATGAAAAATGCACGGTACAAAGTTAAAATTTTTCCCTGCTTTCCACTTTTAGGCTAATAGTCAGATGAAAGTTATTAACAGTGCCTTTGGGAATTTATTAAGCTTAATAGGAAAGAGTTTAGGAAATTGAAATATTTTTATACCCACCACTGAGTTTGCCTATAATACTGCCATCTTTATCATCACAAAGAAATCATTATTTGAGATAGTCTATGAGCAAAATTCAAAGAGACCCATTGATATGGCTGCAATGCCAAATAATGTATTTTTCGTTTTTATTTCCACATTCATAAGCGATTTTTGAATTATTCATTTTGAGATGGGGAAACACATCAATGCGAAGTATATTAAAAAAGAAAATCATAATATTTTAAAGAATATGAAAAATCTGATTATGTGTTGGTTCATTTTAACGTAAGAAATATCCATCCATAAATTTTAAGAAATTGTAGGCCTTGACTTGTGACCATTTTAAATTAATTTAGAGTCTTGCACCTAATGCAAATCATCATAATTCACTATATGACATGATAATCTATTCAATTTTTAATATTGTGGATATTATTTTGTTTAATGGAACTAACCAACCACTAAATGATGCAATTAACCCTTCGGCAGGAGTTCTTTTTAACCAATTGCAAGTACCTTCACCATCAAACCTCTTTAAAGTTGACTCTGTTTTTATAGACGCGGTGTCTACAATCCAAGCTAAGGATCATAGTTACTTGATCTGATGCAAGAATAAATCATCTATTGAGGGCATATGGGCCACATAAAGAAACTTGGAGAAGCTAGCACTAGGACATTCTGAAGAATATTTGAATTCATTTTTTGCATAGAAGAGATCAAATGAGTTCAAAGGAGTTAATTTGAACAACATGCAGTTGGTTGTCATGGTTCCATTGCTAGAGAAAGATCAAGAATTCAAAATGAGATTAAGAGCCTTGACGGTCTCATCACAACATCATGATCAAGGACTAAGAGAGCTTCATTAATCACGCATAATTAAAGAAAGTTCGCTTTGAAATATTTAAAATGAATTCAAAATTATGTTGAAAACTCATTTATTTTTAATTTTAAAATTTGATTTTTTATGCTTCAAAATATTTTCACCTTGTGGGAGGCTTTTTATTGTTGATTTTTTTATATTTTAATATTTGGGGATCCTCTGCATGGATCTTCCAACAGGGGTGGGTTTAGCGCATAATGTTATGTTAAGATTCCACTAGATTTTTTAATGAAGATATTGTTGAGTTGCTAACACTTCAACTTTCTTCTTCATTTAAAAACCTTCTTATCCTTACTAGCTTCCTCATTTACCTAAAATTAGGGAAATTTACAATTCTTATGCATTTACACATCTCATATCTAAACATTAAAGTGGTAATAGTGCTATTTTTTATGTGATACTAAAGATATGAGTGCTATGTGTGTAAATATGAAATTTTAGGTGTGAGATATGTGAACACATAAGAATTGGGTGCCATGTATGTAATGCCCCCTAAATTATTCTTTATCGTCATTAAGCCACTGGTCAATGCATGAAATAAAGTGGTAAAACTTATTTGTGTTCCCATTTTCAGTAGCTTGTCATGCATGGATGAATTCATTCTTGCATATTTACTGCCTGGAGTTTTTTATGTCATATACATAACTGATGCATGGATAAATGATTTTTTCTCTATCCTACCTATGTTCTATGTGTCTTTAACCGATCCGAATAAAGTATACTAAGACGATAAGCTTGTCAACAATCGTTTATTCAAACTTAATACTTTTTTATATTGTATTGCTATAGAATATAAAAATTTCATGCGTAATCTTTTAATGACTTCTATTATAGTGATAAATGCATTATTTTTCCCCCTTTATCATATTGCACGGTAGAACCAGACCAAAGTTTCAGTACAACGAGAAATATATATTCAGAAATCACCTTAATGATATTTAAGATTTGATTTCAGAGTTGGAAAGATGACAACAACACTTTATGGTTCCGTAAGCCATATTGGTCAAAGGGATCGAAGTTAAACGGTTTTAACCCACATGAGTCACCGTCGGGAAGGTCTAAGAACAAAGGTAAGGAATTACTTCATAATAAAGATCCTCTTTTTTTCTGACACCGGTGTTAATGGCATGATTTTTTGTATTTTTTTTTCTTCTTTTCAACTTTTCTTTATTGCCGGTCATTTATCTTTAAAATGGGCTTGATATATACTTTAAACTGAAACTGGTTGGGATANTTTCTTCCGTTGGCATACTTTACCCATTTCTGTCTTGGGAAAGTACAGTCAACTCTTTTGACCTTCAGGATCGTCTGTTCAACCATATTTGGACAGAGTGATTCGGAAGGCCATTAAGGACATTCTGATCTTTATATGGGGTCAGACCCCCAATAAGTGTGTAGGTGGACTAGTTCCACCTGGGCGTTGTTTAAAGTGGGTCCCGCACTGAGTCCTAAAACATTTTAATTTTGCAAATTAGACCAAATCGCGTTATTCTACGCAAATTTTATAAATTTTAATCAAATCTTTTTGAAAATTTTGAAATTTTCATTAACCTGGACTTTAGACTTCCCTTTGTTAGCTTTAGTGTTTGCGCTAAAACTACAACACTTTGGCCATATAACTAACCCCAGCACTTTCTTTTGCAAAGTTGCTGCAATGACCTACCCGACGCTAACATTCACATGCAACCTGCCAACAAGCCGCGAGGCCCGCAATGTTGCTACTACCATCAAGTGTGGAACAGGATTTGAAGATCTCGAGGTCACCCTTGGGAAGGCTCCTTTTGTTATTGTGAAAGTGGCTGTTCCAGAAGTATAAGAGCCACCTGCTGAATTCAACTTGAACTCCCTTGATGACTTTCCTATTCACAAGAAAATCAAGACCTCTGCTACTGTCACCATAGCACCAACAAAGACAGTTGTCCCCGCTACTAAGGGAAAATAAATTGTGATAATAGAAAATCTGATTGAAGGGTTAGCTGCCTTACCTTCAACTTTTGAAATCAGATCAAGTTCGAAGACTATACCGTTGACCCGGTCTCAGAAAAGAAACAGCAACAGGAAAGCCCGAAAAGCAACTAAAATTCAGATCCCTGAGAAAATACCTACTGAAGAGGAACCTTATCAGAAAGAAGAAGAATTACCAGAAATCTTTCCAATGCTGAGAGGAGGAAAATTTTATCCTCTTATGAATACCGATGGACACGAAAATGTCCAAAAGATTGCTGCTACTCTGCCAATCTCTTGTAAACAGAGTAGGGGAAGGAAGAAATTCCATCCCATTTCTCAAGTCAGTACAGTTTTTCAACAATTGGTTGTCAAAGAAGGTTGTTCAGTCCATGAGTTACTCAGATGAATGGGACACACAATATCCCCTTGAATGAAAGAAGAAACTTTGAGGGATATTAAATCCAAATAAAATACATCTGCTCATGTTCTTGTTTCGTTCTAAGAAATTCTGAGGAATGTTAAATCCAAACAAAATATATCTGCTCATACTTCTGTTTGGTCCCATTTGGGAAATATGCAGAACATCGACCCATAAAATCAAGATTGGGTCCAAGAATCTCTCAAAAATATTTATCTAACATTCCAAGATTTCGCAAAAATATTTATCTAACACTGTATATGGTATACACAAAGAGGAGCATACTCCTTCTCAACATGTTGATAATTCTGCTAGGACACCTTGTCCAATCATCAGTGTTGAAGAAGAAGATGTGGATACCCAAAGTTGTATCACCGATACAGTCTGATAAACCTGATCAAAAAATAGAAGAAGATGTGGTACCCAAAGTTGTATCACAGATACAGTATGGAATCATCATCATTGAAGAAGAAGATGTGGATACCCAAAGTTGTATCACCGATACAGTCTGAAAAACCTAAAATTAGAATTTGTGAAGTATCTGATATTATTACAATTATTGCCACTGAAATGGAGAAGGAAATCCCACAAGATTATCCAAAAAGTATCTGATATTATTACAATTATTGCCACTGAAATGGAGAAGGAAACCCCACAAGGTTCTAAATATAACTTGAGTTTATGTAATAGAAAAGCGCTAAATATGAAATATCTTTCTCCTTATCATGAATCAGTAATAAATATAGGATTTCTATTGTGGAAGTATGTAAAGTGTGTTGTGCCAAATAAGAGAAATATTATTCTTTACCCTTACTAAAGATGTTATAAAGAACATTGGCTAATTTAAAGTTTGAATAGTTTTGAAGATCGGATAGGCAAGGAAGATAACAGCTCTCACTCTAAAGTTCCCTCGATTCCCTCTATCTGGGGGCTAACATCTCGTATCAGAACCTAAAACAATAAACCAAGTTGGGGGCTTTAGCCCGTCACTCTAAAGTCCTCTAACTCTATTCCCTTCAAAGATTATTTCACTATTTATTTGCACTAAATCATATGAATTACATTCTCATTCAAACAACCTCATGTGATTCTTTCCAATTATTGACTAAGATAATTTCCGCCTAGTTTTTACATGTTCTCACAACAAATTTTAACATCTAGATGGGTCAGATCAAGAAGTAAATGAAGTACATGGAATTAAATTATCACAACTTATTCCAACATTAAAGACTAATACTCTCCACGAACTTCCATCCAACACTTTAACTACTTATCATTTTAAGGAGAAAGATAAAGAAAAATACCTAGAATCCATAGAGAAATCAAAACCACACTTTAGTTTAACAGTAGAAATCATTGTCAAACCAACAAAAAGTCTCGATTAAAATTAAAATTTAATTTAAAAGTAGAAATCATTGTCAAACCAACAAGAAGTCTCGATTAAAACCAAAAGTAGTTTAGAAACAAAGATAAAAACTTATCTCAAATCCTCCACCAAACTCTTGAAGTTCCTTTGAATCTCTCCTCTCTTACAACACTCTTAACTCTCACAATACAACTAAAAACAAAAAGGATAAAGTAAGTTTGTGGTGCCTGAAAAATTTCTCCAAAAGTTCCTCCACGAACTATTTCAAAAACTTCTCAGGACTCCCCCTTTTTTCTCTCACTTCCTTCTTTTATAATTTTCAAAGAGTTGTCTTGGCATCTCTTCAAAATGTGCCCTGATTTGATGTAATTTATAAGGGATGCCTCCTTCCACAAGTCTTTTAACTATATTTTTGTTTCTAGTGGTCATAACCACCCTCTTTAGCCAATAGGTGCCTCAAATGTTCCTTCAAAATTCAGCAAAATTAATTAACCCGTCAAATAACTGTCTCTGGTGCTTAAGCGTGGGGCCTCTGGTGCTTAGGCGCTGCCTTCTCTGTTTCATCAGTGCTTAAATGTTGGATCTGACGCTTAGGCGCCAAAGCACTTTTGCACCATTTTTGCACATTTGCTCCAAATTTGATCCTTTTTCACTCATTTAAGCATTTCTGACCTTTTTACTTGTACCTAAAAGAAAAACACACAAATACCTTCCATTAAAGCCCAATATCTCAAAAATAGGTATAAAAATGTGTCTAAAAACACTATATATTTTAGCTGTACCAACTATTAATTCTTAGTATTATACCTGGTTGAGGATGGCTGAATGATAGAGATACTCTCTAGTTGGATTGCTCAGTGCCAGTCTAATTCCTATACTTGCCTAACTCGAGGATCCATCAATTTTCAACATCTAGGTCTGGTCTCTAGCATCAATTGCTTCTCCTAGTTTGCCTTGTTCAGAGAAATTTGCCATAAAATTTGTGCTAGTTTAGGATTTAATCATTATTTGAGGGATGTGGGTGATATCATTTTCACCAAGCTCCACATTCCACTTTAGGAGTCGACTGAAATGCTCTGGTCGTGTAAGTACAGATTTAAAGGGTGGTTAATGATGTCCCTGATTGGATGTATCTAAAAATGTGACCAGAGCCTGCGAGAAAATATTATTAGAGCAATCTTGGTTTTTGTATGATAGGGTAACTGATTTTGGAGCCTTTAAGGAATTAGGAATTGTTTTCCTTGTTCCTTCTGGGCCAAGATTGAGTTGATAGCTTTGAGCCCAACTCCCAAGTACAGGGAGAGAACTTTCTTAAGTTTTAGGCTTTTGAGAAGTAGTGGTGAGGCTATTGATTACTTTAGATTCTATAATGCTTGCTCACAATATGTCAATCATTCAAAGATCTTATAATTTCTTAGCATTTCGAACGATGATGCACATTCATCTTTTGATTTCAAAATGAATCGGTTGAGTTTTGTTATCTGGTTGGTTAATTTTTGCACATCCTTAGCATTCAAGGGAGAAGATGTACTTGTTGTTCTTTATACCTTCAAAGATTAGGAAGTATGCAAAATATTTGATAATCAAAGCTTCAACTGTGCATTTTAGTGAATTTAGCCTCTTGTTAGATTTCCTCGGTATTTGGAAGGTTTCTTTCAGGTTGTTAACATGTTGTTCAGCTGATTAATTCTTAATCAACATACACCTCAAAATTTTTTTTCTTTTTTGATTGTCAAATAAAAAATCTATGAGGCGTTGATAAGTTTTCCCAATAATTTTAAGCCCAAATGGCACTACATTATAACAATATAAACATTCACTAGTAATAAATGTCATTTTTCTATGTCAAGTGGGACACATCTTTATTTGATGGAAGTGGCAAGAGAAAGCAACTAGAAAACTCATCACTGAATGGCTAACATTTGAATCTACCAGAGCATTGATCCTTGGCAGGGGATAACTATCTTTTGGGTAGGTAGAGCTCCGGTTTGTGAAGTCCATGCACATTCTCCATTTGTCATTTACCCATGTTTAAAACCCAGGTTGGGTACTGTACTTCCCAGATGTAGCTAGTCGCCTTAAGCTTTTGCACCTTTGCATGGTTTGGCCCAACTAAGGTCATGGCCAAGGTTCTCTTCTTTTGCTTTGTTGGTTGGGTGATTGGATTAAAATTCAAGCAGTTGTAGGAATACATCAATCAAAATGCCTGGTATTTTAGCAGCTGACCATAAATAATGTTTTGATTCATGGAGAGTTTGGACCAGTAAGTATTTGTTTCTGCATCAAAATTTTCATTAATTAAGAAAAAATTACCCGGTTCTTTATCGATTTTAGGAATCTCTAAAGTGGTCGCATTTGTTTCGGAACCCCCTCTCATTAGGTCTTAGTGTAAAAAGACTCCTGTTTCATGTTTTCGATTACTTGAAGGCATGCCCGAGGTTGTTCCAAGTTTCTCAAATGGTGATTTCTCCATCACATGGAAACTTTACTAGAACGTAATATGTGAAGAGAAAAACTTTGAATTCTTGAGTAATGGGTGGGCGAAGATGGAATTATAGATGGGTGTTGTGTCAACCTCCAGGAAATCTTTCATGGTTGTAAACAAGTTGTGGTTGATAACCTGATTATTTCCAGAGCTTTCTTTCTCTCGTCAGAGAAACCGTAGAGAGGATTAGTTGAAGCTACCAGCTAGTCGACCAATAGATGCATCTTGTTAAATGTTGACTTGAACATGATATCCCCTAGAATGATTGTGTCTACCAAAGTACTACCCAGCCTGATAGTTGTTTATAAGCATCATGATAACAATGGTGTCTTTATAGGGGTTCCCCATCAAGGAAAGTACACTTTAGTAAAAATGATCAGAGGATGAGGATTCTACTTTGGAGCGAAAGTTGTGGTGTGAAGTTCCCCCATCTGAAGCATCTTATGATCATCTTATCAGACCAAGTCTCCACCCAGGATGGTTGGCACTATTCCCATGTTTTGGATAGTGTTAGCTCAGGCTGACTCATCATAATTTTTTTTCTTTTCGGACTACTTTTGTTTTTGGGTTCACACCCCTAATGTCACAAACTCATTGAGTTTCCTGACTTCAATTAATTCTTCAACTAGGCTCTAGACGTGTTAGCAATAATTAATTTCATGTTCATGGTTCCAATGATACTTAAAGAACTTATTTGTGTTCCAGAGAAAATCTTTGGTTCTCATTAAAGGAGCATTTTTTAGGTACTCCTTGTCTTGTATGGCCTCCAACAACTTTACAATCAAAACCCTAAAATTAGTGGCTCTTAATACCTCTTGGTCATTCAACCAATTTTGTCCTTCTATCTGGTGATTTCTACTAGCCTCTCTACTGTCATAAGATGGTTGATTGTCTTCATGTCTGGGGTGGGTGTTTTATTTCAGTCTAGACTTATCATCTCAAGAGGTTCTCTTCTACGAGTGGCATTCAGATTGTCGACTTTCTGGTAGGGTGGTTGGGGATATTACTTCACCGCGATATTGTGGTTGGTCGATTCCAAGAGTTCAGCCAAGCTTTTGGGTGCTTATGAAACAAAAGCATATTTGAATTGCTCGCTCCTCAGTTATTGGGCCAGGGGTACATGTGCTTTCACGAGTTCTAGATCCCACACTTCTAACATTTCCTTATAAAACTAAATGGCATACGTGAAGATTCTCATTTGACCCGTGCTTGACGTGCCACATGGCATGTTAGTGCTTGCAAGATGTTTGGGCACTGACGAACTTCACCTTAAAAATCTTCTTTAATTCATTAAAGGAGGTGATTACTCCTATTGAGAGGCCATTAAACCACATGACGGTCGAGTCCCTCAACATGATGTAAAATAACTGGCACTTTGATTCATCAGAGATTTTGAGAAGGCAGGCAACCAACTCAAAGGAAGAATATGGTCGTTTGTATCACTTTGACCCGTGGATGATTCAAAAGAAGGATGTTTAAACTTTTCTAGCGGTTCAGCATCAAAGATCTACTGGGAGAATGCATTCTCTGGTCGACAGTGGACCTTGATACACCCAAACCATTGTGTGATCAATGTTGTAAACCCATCACTATTATAGTACTTGGAATCTTTAACTGTTGACCACATTTTTGGTTGAGGTCTAGTTTTTTCATCTTTAGTAGCCTAGGGTCTAGCCATAGGACTTTCCTGTTGATTATTCCTAGAGGACTAGAAAAGGAACTCTCACCATTAGAAATTCCAAATTCTTCTTTACTCAACTTGAAGTTCCACATGTTAGTCTTAACCTCTAGCACTTAGTAGGTGGGGTCAATATGGAGGAGCTCAGGGGGAGTCCCCCATAGGATGGTTATACCTTAGGACTAACTATGGGTGATCTGATTTTGGTGGGGCTAACTTGCACGCACTACACTCTCTTACATACCCTAAACCCTATGACCCCTTAGGTTGATCTCACGACTCCTTTTGAAGAGCTCATATGGATGAACCTATACCCCTAATCTTTGGCTAAGAGAGTTAGAACCAGCATATTGAGCATTCAAAATGAGCCCTCACATGAATCCTATTGGTTTGGCATAACTTCAAGGCTTGTTGGCCCATTTTGGCCCAAAACCACCAAATTATCAAAATATCCCTACAACTCCAATCTTCGCCAAAAATCCCAAAATTACCCAAAATACCCAAATTTGTCCAAAAATCATCTCAAACCCCTCACCACTAACTAAATCGACCAAAGTTCACCAAAATTACTAAATTCCCAAAATACCCCCAAAAATTGCCAAAATTACCAAAATGCCCTTCATGACCTAAAAATTCCAAAAATTCCCAAAATTTCCAAAATTATCCTAAATATTCCCAATTTCAAATTTTTATCATTAATTTTACCCAATTTGACCAAATTAATCCAATTTGACCAAAAGCCTCAATTTGGTCAAATGTCCCCAAAATAACCCCAATCTTGGTACAATTGACCCCAATCTTGCCCAATTTTAATTTCAAACCAAAATTTAGTATCATTAATCCTAATATAAATAAAATTAAAGCTCAATTTGACCCAATTGCAAGCCCAATTTTACCCAAATCAAAAAGCCACAATTTTGACCATATGCATAAATCCATCAAATTAGCTCACCAATTAAATTCAAAAACACTTGAAATTTTTACAAATCTTTCATGATTTCCCCATACAACAAATTCAACATTAAATTAGCCCAAAATTTTATCCAAATTTTAATTGAAAATTCGAAGGCCCAAGTCCACCACATTTAATTTCAAAAGCTCAAATCCAAAGCCCGCGTGACAATTCTTTCTCTTCATCATCCATTTGATTAAAATCATTCTTAAAGTCATAAATTCAAAATCAAGCATCATGCCAAACTCCACCAAAATATTTCATAAATTCAAAAATCCCTCCTCATGAAAGTTGACCAAGCCAAGGACAAGCTATGAAGCCACTCCCAAGCCATAGGTGAGTCATGAGAGCCATGCCACATCATCATACTATTAGTGGCAAGAGGCCAAGCCACTTTCAAATATCCTTAAGATTCTCTTAACCCCTCCCATGTATCACCTAAACCCCATACTTAACCAAATCACTTGGATAGGGACCTTACCATTGATTAAGCTGAACCATCTGATTTCCCTCAGCACCCAAGCCAGCCTTGGTGGGTGAACCCAACCCAAATCCATGATTTCACCCAAATTGACCCAAAATGGCCCTTTCCACATCCTATTTTAATTCAACACCTTTACACATGGTCAAACCCAATTGACTTCACCAAACCCAAGCCCTTACCTCCCTGAGTCAGCTAGTGACCTGAGCCTGGCCGGCCGGCCGGCCACCTAGGCTGTCGGAAAAGCCAACCCAAAGTGTTCCACCTAGGCTGAAACTCAAAATTAAACCCATACAAGTTGTCTCATCCCAGTTGGATTTTTGCACCTTGTTCACATTGACATAAGTAACATAAAGCACCCACTAATTTCCCCTGATGGCCTCTCCTTCCCCATCTAATTAAACCCCCCCTCCATGGTCAAATAAAAGGAGCTTGAAATTCCTTGGGGAAACTCTGCCAAATTACTTCCAGAGCTTCCTTAAGATCTCTTGAGTTCAACCCAACCATCCTTAGCCACTCAAATTCACTGCTGGAGCTCAATTTTTGAGCTCAATCGCTAGGCCGAAACAGGACATCTCCAAATACTCCACAAAATTCAAATTAATTGCACCAATACCATCCTCACAGTGAGAGAGGAAGCTCCCCCATAGAAGCCCCATCACCAGAGCACCCTAAGGTGGACTTTGATCAACACCCCAAATCAGCCTTGGTCGAAATTGGGTCTAGGAAATTCACCACTGCTCGAGGCTCAATCTCTAGGCTCTTTGGAGCCCCACGAAGCTTCCACAAGCATCCAATCGAGGCTTCCCCTCTTAGACCAAGGAATTGAACACTAAACCTAAACCGAGCTTCATTTAATTCTCTATTAGCATAGAGTTGATATAGGGTTTGATTAACCATATAGATGTGTGTGTCTCATCAACACAAGTCAATAGGAACAAACCTCACTTGATTTGGTCAAGTATTGAGAGAGATATTAGGGTTTGAAGGTGGACGGTTCTCAGGCTAGGGACTTTGGGGACGATAAGCCGTGGCCATTGGATCGCGTGTTTATCAAATGGAAGGCTCTAATTGCTCTAGACAAGGAGATGGAGCGGAACTGCGGGATGATGAGGTGGATGCATGAATGGCAGTGTCAAATGGGAGCGCGCAACGTGGAGCTTCGGAGCCGTCGTAGGTTGATGTGGCACCACGTGGATAAGTAGAAAAATAGGGATTTTCCTTATTTAAATAAGTAGACAAAACTTCAAAAATCCATAAATTTGTGTAGAAAAATAATAAAAATAAAATAAAAATACTTTCTTGCTCAGTGAATAAAGGAGAACAATGTGAAATTATTTTCATGTCCATTTGATGCATATTTTATTTTTAATTAATTAAATGGTGTTTTCTTTATTTTGATTCTCCATTTACTTAGGCATTTCACCATGGCATGGGATCATGGGGCTTTAGATGTCTCTGTTGTTAGGCATCTCTCTTAAGTTTTCTAAAGTCAGGGGTCATCTCTAACTAGAGATATCAAATTTTCAAGCTAATGGCCCCTATTTTGGTATAAAATTTATAATAATTAAAAAACTCATCAAAAAAATATAAAACTTATTTTGGTAGGTTCACTTTGGTCAGAGGATCCTAGGAAAAATATAAATTTGATTCAACTCATTAAAAATAACCCTAATTATCACTAACCCTAAAAATGAAAAGAAAATTAATTTAAATATAAATAACATAAAAACTATTCCACACTGTAATTTAATTTCAAAGGAGCTTTTCATAAAAATTTCAAGTAAATTGGAGTTAATTTGATCACTCAAATGGATTAATTAAGTGAAATCACATTTTTGGCACTAAAATAATTATAATAATTAAAATTCAACTCAAAAATTTACCAAATTGATTTTAGAAGCTCCTCATGACCAGAGGAATCTAAGAAAAATAAAATTGGAATTAAAATAAATACTTCATTTTTGAGCTATTTTTTAGCATTTAATAATTAAAAATTAATTAAAAATCATAAAAAATATAAGATTATAAAATCCATACTAAAATGTCACATTTGGCTTCCTGATCACTTGGGACCAATTAAAATAATTTTTCTAATTTTCTAAGTCAAAATATTAACTTTAAAAACTTAACAATGAATTTCCTTTAATTTATCACTAAAGTAATTCTAATAATTAAAATAAAAATCAAAATAATCTAAAATTTATTTCTTTAGGTTCCCTGGACTGAGAGAGATTTAAGAAAAATATAAAACTTAATTTTTCACTTAAATAATATTTATATTTAATTAATGCTCAAAATAAACAAATAGTTCTAATAATTAAATTAAACCTCTAAAAATCATAAAAATTGGTCCAAGTGGTTCTCTGACCTAGATGAACATCCAATAATTTTGTTAAGGATAGAAGTTTTGTTTTTATTGAGTTATTAAATTTTCATTGAAAATTCTTATTTTTACATTTAAAATAATTATAAAAATTAAATAAATCAGAAAAATCACATTTTCTCCTCTGATGTTTTGAATTAACCTATGAGTGAGGTGACATAAAATTTTCAAGATATTTGAGTCTAATTTAATGAATTATAGGGTATTAAGGCCTTAGGGGCAAAAGGGTAATTTTAGAATTTAAGGTTTAATTAATATTTAGGCTTAACCAAAGGACTAGGCAACAAATGATCCTAATTGACATGTTTTGATGATTGAAACATAAAAGGGATAAGTGGTAGTAATTTCTTAAAATTAATGAAATTTGGAAGAATATTTAAAAGGGATAAGTGGTAGTAATTTCTTAAAATTAATGAAATTTGGAAGAATATTTAAATAGGGAGATACTAAGGTGAAGGGTTTGATTTTGGAAGATTATAACTCAGTGATTTTAAACCCCTAACTAATTATTTTGAGATGATTTATAATTTATGATAAAGATTAAGAATATAAATATTGAAAACCATTTTTCTTAAAATTACAAATCTACTAATTAAATCTCAAGGGCTTAGTAGTGAACTTGGCTTAAGCAAAATGTTGTCTAATGAGGTTTAGAAAATAACTTATAATTAATTTAAAACTTTTCAAAACACTACAAGCCTATTCTTTAAAATCAAATTAATTAAATTTCTTTATTAAGTCAAGTTGCCCCTAAAGGTCTTTACCTATATAATTCATAAGTGAGATATCAAGTGATGATTACCCTACTTAAGGGATAATCAAAACATCATAACTCACTAAGCATAAGGGTATTAACTGGATGAATAAGACCAAAACGAACTCAATATAATTTCAGGGACTATGAAATGTCTAGGGTATTACCCGAGACTTCTTCATAATCTTTTGGAAATCTTGAAGGACATCTGGACTTATTATGATTTGCTTAATAGAATCATCCTCAAAATTTGGAACCATCAAAAAATGACATAGGGTCTGGTAGATACACCTCAAAGTGTACTATCTACTTTTACTACAAGCATGCTTTAATTCCTGCAAAAATCATATATATATATATATATATATATATAAGATACTAAATTTTCAGAAGGAGGAACGAGAAGACTCATCAGGTACGCTTTTACAGTTTATAATACTTTCTTTTCTTGTACTTTCTACACTGTACTTTTATGCTTATGAACTTGCATATTAAACAACAATGTCACCCTGCATGAAAATCAAAACTGCTAGGATAGCCACAAAATTAAAACTAAAATCAATCAAGATAAAATTCATCGTCACAATATAACTTGCATGTTAACCAAAACCAAAACTAAAATCAACCAAGATAAAATTCACCGCCACAACATTCGAATAAACCAAAACCAAAGCTAAAACTAAAATCAACCAAGATAAAATTCACCCCCACAACATTCAAAATGTAAAACAACTCAAAATTTAATCACAAACATCACACAAAACTACAATTGCAACTAAATTAAGACGTCTCTATCAAGACAACTCAAAATTTAATCACAAACATCACAAAATAACAATTGCAACTAAATTAAGACGTTTCTATCAGATGATCAGGAATCCCTCTAAGGAGGTAACCTACGGTTGCTAACGAGATTTCCCACGCTCTAAATAAAAGTATGGAACTCATTGAGTTGAGTTTAGTAAATTCATTTGGACTAAGTGAATTTGATAGAAAATAGTGGTACCAGAATGAGGGAACCGTATGATCCTAATTGATGTCACTCTAATCAACTTTAATATGTCCCATAATACTTAAATAATCATAATCATAGGGACATCTGATTTGACCTCATAACCTGACACATTAGAAAACTTAAACTTACTACGACGAGAAGCTTGGAGTTAGCATTGTGAGCAGTACGGTCATCTTCAACAGCAAAACATGTCTTCACCAGCTAAACCATTCTTTAAAATTAAATAACAAAGCTATAGGAATTTGATGTTGTTTGCTTATGCAACATAAATCCTCGATTTATCTTTAGGCATTTGTATAACTCTACTATACAATTTAAGCCCTAACCTGCTTTAGGATTCCGTGGTTTTTCATCCGTAACGACCTAAATTGTCACATCTTCCAGGCTATTTGTGTTATCGTTCACACGAATATAAGCCCTAATTAATAAAATTGGTAGAACGAAACACTTAAATATTTCTCCTCTAAATTGAAGTCAAACCATAGGATAGCTTGGGAATTTGTCGAGGTTCTCCTCCGGATCTTTGACATCCCCTATTTCTTCCTCCTTTAGATTCCAAAATAAAATGTTCCCAACTTGAGCTATTCTTCTTTCACACCTCCTTGTTCGATATCGTTGAAAATTCCTATCCTTTTGGCCTCTTTGAAGATAATATTCCCTGATTTTTATTAAGAGTTTTCTTAGGTGACTTCGGTTATCTAAGATGTAATTAACTATAGGGGCTTGCCCTTATAGGAAGCTTTTCCAAACCCAGATTAATGCAAACCCTATTTAATTTTTTTGTATTAAATAAAGGAAATTGTCGGCTTATAAAAAAAATGGTTTTTGCAAATTTAAATGGATGTCATACAATCTTTAGTTTATTTAATCGAGTTTTACCAGTAAGTAGTGTATTTATCATTCGAGGTATATACATTGCTTACGATATTAGGCTCGTTTATTTAAACTACTTGAGATATGAGATCGGTCTGGTCTTGTATTTTTAAAATTTAAAACACTACCTTTTCCAAATTATGTATATTAAATTAAATTAAAACGAGTGTTGGGATATCCATCCTAGCAGCCGATAACTTAACAACTCCCAACTTTTTAGTGCCGACATTAACCCTTTCTGCCTTTTGGGCCGCTCAATAGCCTTTGGGTTCTGGTTTTTCTTCTCAAGGATTCTGCTCTAAACTAGCCTGCTCACTTCCCTCAAGTAACATGCAAGTCAATTCCATCATTTGACCCACAATTTTGTCTCTGAGTTCTCAGAATATTCTTGCATAAATTTCTTCGTGAACTCCATGTTTGTGGTGTCTCCCATATGATTTTCTTCCCCATGGTATGCTCCTCTTCTTGTTGATGTCATAGGTCATGCTCATCACATTTTTTAGAATGTTGAATCCATATATGCCCTGTGAATCACACCAACGAATAGAGCATAGGATGGACGAGAGAAACAGAGAAAGCGAGAGACAAAGAGAGAGAGTGCAAGTAACACGAGTTTTTATAGAGTTATTCAAGAGTCCTTTATTGTAGAAATGACCCCCTGTATATAAATTTTTTAGGAGTTGTGTGTATAATTACATGTTTGCTCTGATTCATAGGGACGTTACAAGTTATTATGGCACCTTTATCTATTCATAACCGCTTTTGGGGACTTTTTAGTATTCAAAACTTCTTTTGAGCGCCTTTTCGCTTTCAATGTCGCTTGAATAGTGACATTTGATGACCTGTCAACCTTATGACTCAATCGGCTGAAAGCTTTCAATCAGCTGAAAGACGTTTGGTCGACTGAAAATTCTTTGGTCGGTCTAGTCAAAGGAGAATTCTGAGAGGAGACATTCATGTCGTTAGAATAAATTGCTCAAGTGAAAGGAAACTTTTGTGCCATGAATAGGTTGTACCAATGTAATTCGATAGATAGTTTTTCTTGAACATGGAGCCTTCTCACAAGTTCATAGAAGAGTTTTGTGCGGGGCATTTGGTTTTCTTATGATGAGTTTCTGAAGTGACTGAGGGATTTGGTCATGAATGACTGACCTTAGAATTTGGCTCATACTATCTCTTCATTCGGTTGTACTTCCGTTTGGTCGGCTCAGAATTTTGACCAAAGGAAACGACGTTTGATATTTCCGTCTTTTGACTATCCAATACACTGTTCTTTGGTGGTTGCCACCGAGTCCCATTGGATTCTCTCGAGATTCGTGCGGGAATATTTTTAATTTATAACAATAAATTGTAATTTTTTTACCATCGTACATTTTATTTTCTCATATTAACGTGTTGTAACGTTTTTTTTTTTTTTTTTAATGATCAATATTGTTCCTAAGCCTTGATTCCAAATATTGACAGAATTTTCTTAGAAAAATTTTTGCTGTTTTTTAGAAAATTTATGGCTCAAACTGCCTATTGGTGTTAGATATATAAATACATAAAACTTCTATGGTGTGTAAATATCCCAATAGAAAATTATTATATCTATGAAGTAATGAATATTGNCTTTTGACTATCCAATACACTGTTCTTTGGTGGTTGCCACCGAGTCCCATTGGATTCTCTCGAGATTCGTGCAGGGATATTTTTAATTTACAACAATAAATTGTAATTTTTTTACCATCGTACATTTTATTTTCTCATATTAACGTGTTGTAACGTTTTTTTTTTTTTTTTTAATGATCAATATTGTTCCTAAGCCTTGATTCCAAATATTGACAAAATTTTCTTAGAAGAAATTTTGCCTGTTTTTTAGAAAATTTATGGCTCAAACTGCCTATCGGCGTTAGATATATAAATACATAAAACTTCTGTGGTGTGTTAATATCCCACTAGAAAATTAAATTAATGAATATTTTTAATAGCTCTGATATGATTGACATAAATATATTTAATTAACTTGAAACACTCTGAATATAAAATATTTCTAATCATATCTATTTATAAATATATCAGATGACATATATATTTATTATTATTATTTAAACATTTAATAAAAAAATTTATTTACTCAAATCAGCTTAAAAAAGCTCAAAATTAGTTTTTTTTTTTTTTTTTAATTAAATTTTATTACAACTTTCAACTCCGCTAGCTCAGAAATCTTACCCGATTTGGATAGTTCCAAAATAAGAAAAGCTCGACAGAGACAGCAAAGAGCTGCCCGGGCCCACGCTACGTCTTACTGCTTTTCAACCACTAAGAAACTGCCACGTGTAGCGCATGTAGTGGCTGGCCGGCATTATTTGTCAAGTGGGACATTGTATGGCCAGGAGCTTTCACATCCCGATAGGCTAATGAGATCATTAAAGCGAAAAAAGCAAGATATTATATCATACATTTATTAGGTGGCATTTATGGAGAGTAGTTGTTAATGTTGGATTTGTGGATGTGTGCGGAGCATGCCACAACCTAACTTTAAGGATAAAATAATTCCTATGAGAATGCATTATGACCTCTAAATTTCTAGAAAAATATACACACACATTTTATTATAATAAATGAAATTTACGAGACTGATAATTAGAGTTGTTAATGATATGATTTTGAGCTGAGTAGGGGTTGGCTCAAAATTAGTTCNCCTATGAGAATGCATTATGACCTCTAAATTTCTAGAAAAATATACACACACATTTTATTATAATAAATGAAACTTACCAGACTGGTAATTAGAGTTGTTAATGATATGATTTTGAGCTGAGTAGGGGTTGGCTCAAAATTAGTTGGAAAAAAATGGGTCCAAATCTTTGGCTCATAGCTCGACTTATTTATTTTGATCTGATCTCGGTCTGTGCCAAAATTTGAATAAATTTTCGAGTAACTAATGATCTTTGAGTTTACTAAATTTACAACCCTAATATTACTAGGGATGTTAACAATCCGATTTCGAAATCTACTTGAAAAAAAGTCAATTCAAAATTTCGGTTGATTGCTCGGCTCGTTTATTTCAATTTGATCTTGATCCTAGCTAAAATTTCAATTTTCGAGCGATTAATGATATTCAAGCTAAATTCTAAGCAGTACACATAACCTACAAACTTTTTTATGAGACGGGAAAAAGAGAAAATCAGGAAAAAGAAAAGACGACATGCAAACACNATCTTTGGCTCATAGCTCGACTTATTTATTTTGATCTGATCTCGGTCTGTGCCAAAATTTGAATAAATTTTCTTGTAACTAATGATCTTTGAGTTAAATTTACTAAATTCACAGCCCTAATGTTACTAGGGATGTTAACGATTCGATTTCAAAATCTACTAAAAAAACGATTTAAAATTTTGACTCATAGCCCGGCTCGCTTATTTCAATTTGATCATGATTCTAGCCAAAATTTCAATTTTCGAGCGATTAATGATATTCAAGCTAAATTCTCAACAGTACACACAACCTACTAACTTTTTTATGAGATGGGAAAAAGAGAAAATTAGGAAAAAGAAAAAACGAATAAATTTAATTTTTTACACGTGATTATAGATCATTCAATTTTTTTTAATACACACAGGCACACATACAAACACATACATGCACATATACATACGAGTTCATTAAGCTTTTTTCAGGCAGTTAAGCATGAAACTAAAATTATTGTTTTTGAATAGTTGAAGAGGATAGGATATTAGGTTTGCTAAAAGAAAATATTTAAGAAGTTCATACTTTTTTTAATTAAATAATGGGGAGGATTTAGAGGCATATAACCACTCTACATATGCATGAAAATATGTATTTCACTTTTTAAAAGTTAAACTGATAATATTGTTGACTTGATACATAAATATTTGAGTTGTATGGATGTAAAAAGCAAAATTCAAGTGTTAGATAAGTAAATACATAGGAATTGGGTAGTATGTATCTAAAATCCCCAAACTAATATTATAACAATAGTTATGATTATTGATGTGCCAATGGATGTTACATTATAAAGATTGGTCATCTTTCCAAATTTTAATATGGGGTTGATAAACTTTTGAGTATATTTTAACAAAGAGAGGCATCAATTTGCTTATGAGTCCATGTAACACAAAAAAAATGTTACCCATAATGCCCAAGTACATTTGTTATATATCTAGAACTTCTACATTTTATATCATATAATGCATTACTTAGTATTGACTAAAACATGTTGAAAAATTTAGAACGCAAGAGACAAAGAGAGAACTAAAATACTATAGTTTTTACCATCTCAATTTGGATAAAAAGATACAAAATATTTATTAGGGTAAGCAAAACATTCAAGATAAAGAGCATAATAAACTAATCTTTTCTATTGGTGAATGCCTCTAACAAATTGTGTATTTTATGTCTGTTGTAATGTTGATGCTTTCTTCCCCCAGCAAGGTGATGGGTCGACTACGAACCATCAGGTTGGATTTTAACTAGTTGAACCTTTGTTTTGACAAAGGTTTGGTGAAGATGTCAACCGGTTGGTCCTGAGTATGAATATGGTGAGTTGGTAACTTGCCTGCTTGAATGTGATCCCTTATGAAATGATAGTCAATTTTAATATTTTTCGTGTGAGCGTGGAACACTGGATTATTAACTATAGCCATGATGGAGAGATTATCACAAAAGATTTAGGTAAGCAGTAATTGAGGAATACCAAAATCTTGTAGAAGATGCCTTAACCATATGAATGTGATTATAGTAGTTGCAAGAGCATGATATTAGGCTTCTGTTAATGACCGAGCAACCGTATGTTTTTTCTTAACAGTTCACAAGATCGGTGCATTACCCAAGTTTGAGCAATGACCAGTGCTGGTCTGGTGGCTTATGGAATCAGACGCTCAATCAGAGTCCAAGAAGGTTTTTAATATGGGATCAACAGATGTAGAAAGGATGTCATAATTAGTTGTACGCTATGGATGATGGAATACACGTTTAAGCAATTGATGGTGATACTTATTTTGCCCATGTTGACAGAGTTGATTGACGACAAACGTGATGTAGTTCTGGTTATTATGAGATATTGCAGCGACTCGACTAGTAGATTGTAAATTGTTGGTTCGTGCACTTGATATATATTTTTTGGTTGTTGGATTATTTCTAGGTAAGCGGCGTAGACACAACTTTCCATGCCTGCAAGCTTGCTTTGTGTATAGATTGTTGGAGAAACCTTTGTTGGCCCATGAAGGGAAATGAATCAGTTTGATTGATTTCAATTCCCAAATATTTTGAGACATGTCCCTAATCTTTAATCTAAAATTTAGAGTGAAGTTTGTTTTTTCAGCTCGATAATAATGGATTTACAGTCTTTTGTAATTAGAATGTCATCAACATATTAGAGAACATATATGTTGTGAGTAGAATATTCAGAAAGGAGCAAGTATGAATCGACTTTGTTGAATTCAAATCCTAGGACTATGAAGAATCTTGAGATGGTGGCAAACCATTGCCGAGAGATTGCTTAAGGTCGTAGATTGCCTTTTTGAGTAAGCACACATGTTTTGGAAGTTCGCATAAATGAATCCAAACGATGGCTACATATAAATGATTTCACTTAAAGCCCTATATATAAACACATTCAATATAGGCTAAAAGGTAGGCCATTATTTCTGAAATGTTATAGTAGTTAACCTTCTAAAAGTAGCCACTTTTACGACCAGGCTAAAGATATCATGGTAATGGACTCTCAACTCTTTTTTGTATCCATGAGGAACAAACTGATCCTTGTAGACTACCTCCAAGCCTTCAAAGTTAAATTTAGTGCAATAAATTGACTAACATCTCAATATTGAATGATTTGCAGGTAAGGGCACCAATTTCCAAGTGGCTTGGGCTTGCATGGCATGACACTCAACATTCATGGCTTGTCTTTAGTTGGAACATTTCATTGCTTGGGAGTAGCATGTGCGACTTCGGGTTGGCTAGCTGGTAGGATAAGTTCAAACAGAGGATATATTTCAGATTATCTTCTTTGGCCCTTATTTGCACTTATGAGATGGCAACATCATATTTTGAAGTGGGAGGAAGGAATGGGTTTCTGAGTGGCTTATTGGTGTACAAAAAGAGGAAATGAGGTGTGAGATGTTTTAGTTTGCTTGTGTAAGGAGTTAGTAGTGGTGAAATGGATACAAATTTTGTTCTAGTTGTGTGTGTTGAAGAGTAGGTAGGAAGGAGAGATATGAGAAGTAAAGGATTGATATTGGTGGTTGTGTTTGTAGGAGAGATGATAGTCGGTTGAGAAGCAAATGGGTATGACCGTTCAGCAAAGGAGACATGTCGGGAGATAATGATATAACCTATTTATTGGTGAAAAAAATTGTAGTCATTATAGTGTGGTGAGTACCCATGAAAATGCAACAAGTTGACCTTGGAGTCAATTCATGTTCTACTTGCGGTTTCATCCACGAATCACAACCATATACTTTGAGATATGTATATTTAGGTTTGCATTGATACAATAGCTCATATGGAAATATGTTATGGGTGTTTCTAGAAAACATTCAATTAATTAGGTAAGTTGTTGTAAGAAGTGTGTCAACTCAAAATTAATATGAAAGAGATGCAATAGCTAGAAGAACTCAGGTCATTACAATTAAGTGATAATGTTTACGTTTCATAATTTTATTTTTGTTATTGGGTGTAACGTCATGATAGTTGATAAGTGATTGTTTAAGAAATTGGCAAGGTTAGCACCCGTAAATTCTCCTTCGTCATATGAACTACATATATTATGATGATCTTGAATTGGTTTTTAATCATGTTTATAAATATAATGCATTTAGTTGTCATCTCTGATTTTGCAACAATAGAAAAAACACAACATAATTTTGAGAAGTTGTCAATGAAAATAGAATAGTAGCAAAGTCATTCATGAGATATACGAGGAGATGGACCACATATGTTAGTACGTAAAAGTTGGAAGCAATCGTACGTATGCAAAGAGGTACTATGAAAGGGTTGTTTGTGACTTTTTACTAACATTGCAACTATTACATGATTGTAGAATGGTTTGAATGCCTAAAGTAGGATATAGTTTGCTAAGACACATATAACTACTTGATGCGGAAGTCCAACATGTTGATGCAATGTTGAAGATGGGAGAAGGGAGGTGATGTCTTTGATGAAGTAGCGTTGAGAGGATAGAGCCCCTTAGAGCTGTGACAAAAAGAAGAGCTTGTGTCTTTAGATAAGAAATGGTAAATCTGATATCATCGAAAATAATAGATACTTGATTATCTCGTGTTATCTTTTGAACCGAGAGTAGGTTGTGAGAGAGAGAGAGATGGAGCACGTCAAATTTTAGTTAAGTTTAGCTTGCAAGTAGGTGTTGAAAGGATGTCATCTCTGGTATGGTGCGCTGGTATCGTTACCTGGAATGACTTATTAAAATCCTTGAGTTGGAATTACATTTTGGAGATGGTTTAGATTCAATGTTGTGTGAGTTGCAGCTCCAAAATAGGGATCCAGCTAGGATTTGAGGCGCATTGGTCTTAATTTGGTAAAGGTGTGTAGTACAATCAGTAGATAGTAGAGGAATGTCTAACTTTGTTAAAGGTCTGATACATGACCGTCGATCGGTTATCNAAATGTCTGTATGCATGCATTTAGGAATTCACGTTTGCCATTTTCATTTGCCATGTGGATCATACTCAAGTGCATGTGCAAGAGTTTCAAGAGAGAACCATTTGAAACATGAGTCGAATTAGAGTAGAAATAAAAGATTTATGTTGAAGATGTAGTAAGGTGTCATCTGCGATTAAGAAAAGATTATGAGCACAAGGTCATTGAGCTTCTCAAAGGTAGTGCTTACATTCAAACTATAATGATATACATCTATTCTAGTCAATAAGAGTGTCAAAAAATGTAGGTCATAGGGAGACAAGAAAATAAGGTAGAAAATAAATTGAATGTATGTGTTGAAGTCCCGGCGATCAAAAAAATTTAAGATAAGACNACTCTTGGTTTGAGTGCTTCAGGTCCACTTAAGCTTAATGAAATAAAGAGCGCGTAAGTCGTCATTATCTTGCTAAAACTATTTATTTTTTACAGTATGAAATTATAAAATTTTCCTCGTGCCTCGCCAGCAAAATCATCCAACACCTCCCTCTATGACAAGGCTTTTCCCAAAAGCTTAAAGAGCTGGATTAGGTTGAAGTTTTTATGATTGAAAATGGCTCTAATGTATTATTAAGACCTCAAAATGTTTTTCAAATTTTGATCTCAAGTGTTCGCAAATAATTCAAATAAGCGTGAACTTCAGCAGTTGTCGATGAATCCAAGTATTCTATTTCAATGTGAAGTTAAACTTTTGAATCTCCTTTTTGTTTACAGATATAGAGCTTGTGCTTTACAGTGGCATCCAGATCGTCATCAGGGCGCATCAAAGGCAAGTTTGAACCACCCACATTCCTATCATGAATCATGACTATGGAAGGCCGGATTTGTGCTTAGACGTAATTGTGCATAGTGATTATACTCCGTCCAATTCTTTATCTGTTCTCACACCTTGCACGAACTTAGGGGATGATGAGATAGTTCATTAAACTCTAAGCTGCCACCACCTTCTGCCAATTTATTGCTGGATTGCTCTTCATGATCCCCCTTCTTATTTTTCTTCCTTGTTCTCAGTTTTCCTTTGACTATTAATTGTTTTTTGGTCAACACAAAATCTTATTAGATATTCAGCTTAGTAGAGCTTTGCTTGCAATAGGATATACCTAACCAAATGTTTTACTCTATTAGAGTTATGATCCTTGTTGAGTAGGGTTTTTTGGGTTTAAGTGACTCAACTTTAAGTTAAATCTTTGGGGCATTTACATGCATACCACACAATTCTCTTATATTTACATATCTAACATCTAGACATTAATCTTAAGATTTGTACCATCATCATTGTCTTCTTAAAAGTGAAGCACACCTTTTCATGCATAGATTTATGATGTCGAGTTATTATAAATGTAAATATCAAACTTTGGGTGTTAGATATTTAAATACATAAAAATTGTGTCGTGAATGAAAATTCCCCAAGTTTTATTGTACCACTCAACACAAATTGTATTTGAAATTAAAATTGATTCGAGTCAAGCCAATTCAAAGTTAAATGATTCACTTTTGATCTTTCTCTTCCTTAATTTTGAGTGTCCCAATAATAATTTTTACTTAATTTTTGTACATCTTCCTTTCTATCAAAGTTTAGATCTTGTTGCATTTTCAGGTAATAGCAGAGGAAAAATTCAAAATTTGCAGTACAGCATACAAGTCATTGTGTGACAGATTAGCTACAAGCTGAGTTTCCTGCGCTCTTCAATTCCTCCAATATGATGGCCCGCAGCCATGCTGCCGTTGCTTGGTACAGACAAATAGTGTTTTCTAGCTTTTTTTAATTGAATATTATCAGCATAAATCCAAATAATTAAGACCTTAAATTTGTGAGACATTCTTTTTCTTAGGTTATATTAGAAGACATGTAGAATGAATATCTTATTCATTGTAACCATAAAATAATAAGTTTTGCATCTCATTTACTGTACTATCCAACAATTTATATTTGCTTTTGCTTTTTTTTTTTAGTTGGGACATTTCCATACCACACAATTCCTATATATTTATATATCTAACTCCAAAAACTTAATATTTACATGCATGCCACTCAAATCATTAATATCGCATGAAAATAACCGTCATCATTATGTTTTTAAAAGTGAAATGTAACTTTTTATACATAGGTTTCTGACATTAAGCTGTTATAAGTGTAAATATCAAACTTTAGATGTTAAGATACATAAATACATATATAAATTTTCCTTTTTTGTTTGATTTCAACTGTTAGAGTTAATTGTACTGGTTTCTTCACATATCAATTGATTGGTCCATCTTCTACTGTAGGTCCATTTGGTTTCTTCCAGCTTAAAATATTTCATTTGTATTTATTTTGTGTTCGGATAATTTCATAGTTCTCTTTTCAAATTCGAGCCTGTGATTTAGGTGGCCTGCACTGAATAAGACGAATTCATACATCACTATCCTATCCCCATATGCTCTTTGTGGTTCGTGTGCACTATTTATATATTTCATCTACTTTTTATAAATTGCTCGGTTGACTGAAAAGGATGGTAGCTAAGGCCAAGAAGATGTTTCTCCATCTTATTGTAGTAAAAGAAGAGGGTAGTGGAAATTTCAAGGGAAAGATTCAAGAGGTGATTGTGGTATATTTATGTCAAGCCACTAAATACATCCCTTTTAATTTGAAATTTTTTTGTTATCACACTTTGTTATATGTCTTGAAAAACAAAAAATTCAAGGAACTTGTTGTCTTGAACCATCAAAAGAAAAGTATGTTACTTCTATGATAAAAGCATACCAATTTACCCTCATCTCAGGTTTGTCATGCCCTTTAATATGGTTCAAGNGAAGAGGGTAGTGGAAATTTCAAGGGAAAGATTCAAGAGGTGATTGTGGTATGTTTATGTCAAGCCACTAAATACATCCCTTTTACTTTGAAATTTTTTTATTAGCACACTTTGTTATATGTTTAGAATGGTTTATGATGTTGTAATTGTTATTTTTGACATAGAATCTAAAATCAATATCTGAAAAAAAAAAATTCAAGGAACTTGTTGCCTTGAACCATCAAAAGAAAAGTATCTTACTTCTATGATAAAAGCATACCAATTTACCCTCATCTCAGGTTTGTCATACCCTTTAATATTGTTCAACTCATATGTAGAGTTTGGAATGTCTTGGAAGAAAAATTATTACAAAATTTAGAGGCTATGATTTATTTGAGAGNTCCATTCAAATTCGAGCCTGTGATTTAGGTGGCCTGCACTGAATAAGACGAATTCATACATCACTATCCTATACCCATATGCTCTTTGTAGTTCGTGTGCACTATTTATATATTTCATCTACTTTTTATAAATCGCTCGGTTGACTGAAAAGGATGGTAGCTACGGCCAAGAAGATGTTTCTCCATCTTATTGTAGTAAAAGAAGAGGGTAGTGGAAATTTCAAGGGAAAGATTCAAGAGGTGATTGTGGTATGTTTATGTCAAGCCACTAAACCCTTTTACTTTGAAATTTTTTTATTAGCACACTTTGTTATATGTTTAGAATGTTTATGATGTTGTAATTGTTATTGTTGACATAGAATCTAAAATCAATATCTGAAAAAAAAAATTCAAGGAACTTGTTGCCTTGAACCATCAAAAGAAAAGTATCTTACTTCTATGATAAAAGCATACCAATTTACCCTCATCTCAGGTTTGTCATACCCTTTAATATTGTTCAAGTCATATGTAGAGTTTGGAATGTTTTGGAAGAAAAATTATTACAAAATTTAGAGGCTATGATTTATTTGAGAGATCTAAGTAATCTCCTTTTAAGTAGATTTGTAATGCTTCTACCATGTACTTAGTTATCTAAGGAAAGGGGACCCAGACTTATCAAGCTTCTCCCAAGGAAGGCCTATGATACAAAGAATAATGATCATATTAATACCCTTTCTTGTGAGTGTTTCTCTTTTGACATATTTGTTCTCCATTGGTCACTCTAAGAGTTGTACTTCATATTTGTCAATTATTATGTTCTCATTTAATAAGGACTTCCTATAGTATATAGTCATCGAATTACTCTAGCATTAATTTATCTCTGTCTCTTTGTCTTATCTTAAATTTATTTAATCGCTGGGGCTTCAACACATATATTCAAGTTATTTTCTACCTTATTTTTTTGTCTACCTATGACCTACATTTTTTGACACTCTTATTGACTAGAATAGATGTATATCATTATAGTTTGAATGTAAGCACTACCTTTGAGAAGCTCAATGACTTTGTGCTCATAATCTTTTCTTAATTGCATATGACACCTTATTACATCTTCAACTTAAATCTTTTATATTTACTCTAAGTCGACTCATGTTTCAAATGGTTCTCTCTTGAGACTCTTGCACATGCACTTGAGTATGACTCACATGGCAAATAAAAATGACAATCGTGAATTCCTAAATGCATGCATACAGACATCTGATTAGACTCATGTGAAAGTATCAAAAATGAAAACTGGCAGAAAAGACAATCGATTATAGGCACTCACCAAATCCTAATAGGAAGGATAAGTTTGTTATGCTCATCATCAAGAATGTTCTGTTTACTCACATAAATATTATGTATTTTTTAATCAAAATTATGGGGGTTCATACCTACAATATTTTGATTCCCACTTTATCTCTTGCATTCTAGTTTTTCATGGTATTAGAGCAAGGTTTATGAACCATGGCATTATGCTCCCTGCTACCTGGGAATGCCACCAGAAGAAAGCGGTCATACAACTTATGTTTTATTTTTTGTCTTTGTCGGGTAAGATCCTTCCTCTTATTTTATCATTGTTAACTCCCAAATATCTGAAACACAAATCTATTCCTCTATTGATTCAATTCATACGCAGAAATACCAACCCTCAAATTTCTCATAAGTAACATCAACAGCCGATCCCGAAACCCTTTATCATTAGATAATCATCCCTTGTTGAAGGCCCAAATCACCTAAGTATTCACAACAAATGGATTCCTTAGGTTTCTTGACGGAAGAAACTCTTCCCCTTCTAAATTCCATTCCTCCACAGTTGCCTCATCAACCTTGAATCCACAATATTACCATGTGTTTGTCGATTGACCAAAACGTGTATATGGATCTCAATTCAACCATATCTCCGCCCATCCTCCCCTGTGTGCTCAATCTCACCACTACCTTAGAAATTTGGTCCACCCTTGCCAAGAGATTAAAACCTACCAATAGGTAACGACTCATCTAGCTCAAGAATGAGCTACACTCTGTACTATGAAATCCCAATTTATAACACGATATTTATCCAATGCAAAAGCTTTGGTATAAAATATTTTTGCAGAAGGATGTCATCTTAATTAAGAGGATATCATTCATATACCCTCAATGGTCTGCCCGCACAATATCAAGCATTCAAGAATACAATAATGACTTAAAACCAACCCATTGAGTTGGACGATTTCTATTCTCTCCTATGCATTGAGGAAATTAATGTGGCTGATGATAATTTGAAAATTGAAACTATAACCAATGTCATAGTAGTACCTCAAGAATATAAGCAAAGCTATGGCAACTCTACTAAAGGTCATGGAAGAGGATCTCATCCCAAACAAGCAAGGGATGAGTAGGTCTCAACAATAACCGATCGACAGTCACGTGTCAGATCTTTAACAAAGTTAGACATTCCTCTACTATCTACTGATTGTACTACACACCTTCCCCAAATTAAGCCCTATGCGCCTCAAATCCTAGCCAGATCCCTATTTTGTAGCTGCAACTCACACGACATCGAATCTAAACAATCTCCAAAATGTAATTCCAACTCAAGGATCTTAACAAGTCATTGCATGTAACGATACCAGTGCACCATACCAGAGATGACATCCTTTCAACACCTACCTGCAAGCTAAACTTAACTCAAATTTTGACGTGCTCCATCTCTCTCTCTCACAACCTACTCTCAGTTCAAAAGATAACACGAGATAATCAAGTATCTATTATTTTCGATGATATCAGATTTACCATTTCTTATCTAAAGACACAAGCTCTTCTTTTTGTCACAGCTCTAAGGGGCTCTATCCTCTCAACACTACTTCATCAAAGACATCACCTCCCTTCTCCCATCTTCAACATGACATCAACATGTTGGACTTCCGCATCAAGTAGTTCTATGTGTCTTGGCAAACTATATTCTACTTTAGGTATTCAACCCATTCTACAATCATGTAATAGTTGCAATGTTAGTAAAAAGTCACAAACAACCCTTTCATAGTACCACTTTGCATACGTACGATTGCTTCCAACTTTTACATACTAACATATGTGGTTCATCTCCTCTTATATCTCATGAATGACTTTGCTACTGTTCTATTTTCATTGACAACTTCTTAAAATGATGTTGTGTTTTTCCTATTGTTGCAAAATCAGAGATGACAACTAAATTCATTATATTTATAAACATGATTAAAAACCAATTCAAGATCATCATAATATATGTAGTTCATATGACGGAGGAGAATTTACGGGTACTAACCTTGCCAATTTCATAAACAAAAATGACATCACTTATCAACTATCATGGCGTTACACCCAATAACAAAAATGAAATTATGAAACACAAACATTATCACTTAATTGTAATGATCTGAGTTCTTCTAGCTATTGCATCTCTTTCATATTAATTTTGAGTTGACACACTTCTTACAACAACTTACCTAATTAATTGAATGTTTTCTAGAAACACCCATAACATATTTCCATATGAGCTATTGTATCAATGCAAACCTAAATATACATATCTCAAAGTATATGGTTGTGATTCGTGGATGAAACCGCAAGTAGAACATGAATTGACTCCAAGGTCAACTTGTTGCATTTTCATGGGTACTCACCACAATATAATGGCTACAATTTTTTTCACCAATAAATAGGTTAGATCATAATCTCCCGACATGTCACCTTTGTTGAACGGTCATACCCATTTGCTTCTCAACCGACTATCATCTCTCCTACAAACACAACCACCATTACCAATCCTTTATTTCTCATTTCTCTCCTTCCTACCTACTCTTCAACAGACACAACTAGAACAAAATTTTTATCTATTTCACCACTACTAACTCCTTACACAAGCAAACTAAAACATCTCACGCCTCACTTCCTCTTTTTGTACACCAATAAGCCACTCAGAAACCCATTCCTTCCTCCCACTTCAAAATCTGATGTTGCCATCTCATAAGCAATCTCTCGACAATGGTTTGCGACCATCTCAGCATTCTTCATAGACCTAGGATTTGAATTCAACAAAGTCGATTCATACTTGCTCCTTTCTGAACAATCTACTATGTTGATGACATTCTTATTACAAAAGACTGTAAATCCATTATTATCGAGCTGAAAAAACAAACTTCACTCTAAATTTCAGATTAAAGATTAGGGACATGTCTCAAAATATTTGGGAATTGAAATCAATCGAATTGATTCATTTCCCTTCATGGGCCAACAAAGGTTTCTCCAACAATCTATACACAAAGCAAGCTTGCAGGCATGGAAAGTTGTGTCTACATCGCTTACCTAGAAATAATCCAACAACCAAAAAATATATATCAAGTAGACAAACCAACAATTTACAATCAACTAGTCGGGTCGCTGCAATATCTCATAATAACAAGAACATACATCTCGTTTGTTGTCAATCAGCTCTGTCAACATGGGCATAATAAATATCACCATTAATTGCTTAAACGTGCATTCCATTATCCATAGGGTACAGCTGATTATGACATCCTTTCTACATCTGTTGATCCCAAATTACAAACCTTCTTGGACTCTGGTTGAACGCCTGATTCCATAAGCCACCAGACCACCACTGGTCATTACTCAAACTTGGGTAATGCAACGATCTTGTGAATTGTTAAGAAAAAACATACGGTTGCTCGGTCATTAACAGAAGCCTAATATCATGCTCTTGCAACAACAATAATCGCATTCATATGGTTAAGGCATCTTCTACAAGATTTTGGTATTCCTCAATTTCTGCTTACCAAAATCTTTTGTGATAATCTCTCCACCATGGCTATAGTTAATAATCCAGTGTTCCACGCTCACATGAAAAATATTGAAATTGACTACCATTTCATAAGGGATCACATTCAAGCAGGCGAGCTACAAACTCACCATATTCACACTCAGGACCAACCGACTGACATCCTGACCAAACCTTTGTCAAAACAATGCTTCAACTAGTTAAAATCCAACCTGATGGTGCGTAATCGACCCATCACCTTGCTGGGGGAAGAAAGCATCGACATTACAACTGACATAAAATACACAATTTGTTAGAGGCATTCACCAAATCCTAATAGAAAAGATTAGTTTATTATGTTCTTTATCTTGAATGTTTTGTTTACTCATAAAAATATTTTGTATCTTTTTATCCAAATTAAGGTGGTAAAAACTGTAGTATTTCAGTTCCCTCTTTGTCTCTTGCGTTCTAAATTTTTCAACATGTTTTAGTCAATACCAAGTCATGCATTATATGATATAAAATGTAGAAGTTCTAGATATATAACAAATGTACTTGGGCATTTTGGGTAACCANAAAACATTCAAGATAAAGAGCATAATAAACTAATCTTTTCTATTGGTGAATGCCTCTAACAAATTGTGTATTCTATGTCTGTTGTAATGTTGATGCTTTCTTCCCCCAGCAAGGTGATGGGTCAACTACGAACCATCAAGTTGGATTTTAACTAGTTGAACCTTTGTTTTGACAAAGGTTTGGTGAAGATGTCAACTGGTTGGTCCTGAGTGTGAATATGGTGAGTTGGTAACTTGCCTGCTTGAATGTGATCCCTTATGAAATGATAGTCAATTTCAATATTTTTCGTGTGAGCGTGGAACACTGGATTATTAACTATAGCCATGGTGGAGAGATTATCACAAAAGATTTTGGTAAGCAGTAATTGAGGAATACCAAAATCTTGTAGAAGATGCCTTAACCATATGAATGCGATTATAGTAGTTGCAAGAGCATGATATTAGGCTTCTGTTAATGACCTAGCAACCGTATGTTTTTTCTTAACAGTTCACAAGATCGGTGCATTACCCAAGTTTGAGCAATGACCAGTGGTGGTCTGGTGGCTTATGGAATCAGACGCTCAATCAGAGTCCAAGAAGGTTTTTAATTTGGGATCAGCAGATGTAGAAAGGATGTCATAATTAGTTGTACCCTATGGATGATGGAATGCACGTTTAAGCAATTGATGGTGATACTTATTTTGTTCATGTTGACAGATTTGATTGACGACAAACGTGATGTAGTTCTGGTTATTATGAGATATTGCAGCAACTCGACTAGTAGATTGTAAATTGTTGGTTCGTGCACTTGATATATATTTTTTGGTTGTTGGATTATTTCTAGGTAAGCGGCGTAGACACAACTTTCCATGCCTGCAAGCTTGCTTTGTGTATAGATTGTTGGAGAAACCTTTGTTGGCCCATGAAGGGAAATGAATCAGTTTGATTGATTTCAATTCCCAAATATTTTGAGACATGTCCCTAATCTTTAATCTAAAATTTAGAGTGAAGTTTGTTTTTTCAGCTCGATAATAATGGATTTACAGTCTTTTGTAATTAGAATGTCATCAACATATTAGAGAACATATATGTTGTGAGTAGAATATTCAGAAAGGAGCAAGTATGAATCGACTTTGTTGAATTCAAATCCTAGGACTATGAAGAATCTTGAGATGGTGGCAAACCATTGCCGAGAGATTGCTTAAGGTCGTAGATTGCCTTTTTGAGTAAGCACACATGTTTTGGAAGTTCGCATAAATGAATCCAAACGATGGCTACATATAAATGATTTCACTTAAAGCCCTATATATAAACACATTCAATATAGGCTAAAAGGTAGGCCATTATTTCTGAAATGTTATAGTAGTTAACCTTCTAAAAGTAGCCACTTTTACGACCAGGCTAAAGATATCATGGTAATGGACTCTCAACTCTTTTTTGTATCCATGAGGAACAAACTGATCCTTGTAGACTACCTCCAAGCCTTCAAAGTTAAATTTAGTGCAATAAATTGACTAACATCTCAATATTGAATGATTTGCAGGTAAGGGCACCAATTTCCAAGTGGCTTGGGCTTGCATGGCATGACACTCAACATTCATGGCTTGTCTTTAGTTGGAACATTTCATTGCTTGGGAGTAGCATGTGCGACTTCGGGTTGGCTAGCTGGTAGGATAAGTTCAAACAGAGGATATATTTCAGATTATCTTCTTTGGCCCTTATTTGCACTTATGAGATGGCAACATCAGATTTTGAAGTGGGAGGAAGGAATGGGTTTCTGAGTGGCTTATTGGTGTACAAAAAGAGGAAATGAGGTGTGAGATGTTTTAGTTTGCTTGTGTAAGGAGTTAGTAGTGGTGAAATGGATACAAATTTTGTTCTAGTTGTGTGTGTTGAAGAGTAGGTAGGAAGGAGAGATATGAGAAGTAAAGGATTGATATTGGTGGTTGTGTTTGTAGGAGAGATGATAGTCGGTTGAGAAGCAAATGGGTATGACCGTTCAGCAAAGGANACTTGAATTTTGCTTTTTACATCCATACAACTCAAATATTTATGTATCAAGTCAACAATATTATCATTTTAACTTTTAAAAAGTGAAATACATATTTTCATGCATATGTAAAGTGGTTATATGCCTCTACATCCTCCCCATTATTTAATTAAAAAAAGTATGAACTTCTTAAATATTTTCTTTTAGCAAACCTACTCATAATTTTAGTTTCATGCTTAACTGCCTGAAAAAAGCTTAATGAACTCGTATGTATATGTGTATGTATATATATGCATGTGTGTGTGTGCATTAAAAAAATTGAATGATCTATAATCACGTGTAAAAATTAAATTTATTCGTCTTTTCTTTTTCCTAATTTTCTCTTTTCCCCATCTCATAAAAAAGTTTGTAGGTTATGTGTGCTGTTGAGAATTTAGCTTGAATATCATTAATCGCTCGAAAATTGAAGTTTTGGCTAGAATCATGATCAGATTGAAATAAGCGAGCCGAGCTATGAACTAAAATTTTAAATCAATTTTTTTTAGTAGATTTCGAAATCGAATCGTTGTCATCCCTAATAATATTAGGGCTATAAATTTAGTGAATCTTGCTCAAAGATCATTAGTTACTCGAAAATTTATTTAAATTTTGGCACAGATCAAGATCAGATCAAAATAAACAAGTCGAGCAATGAGCCAAAGATTCGGATTCATTTTTTTTCGAACTAATTTTAAGCCAACCCCTACTCAGCTCAAAATCATATCATTAACAACTCTAATGATCAGTTTTGTAAATTTAATTTATTATAAGAAAATGTGTGTGTATATTTTTCTAGAAATATAAAGGTCATAATGCATTCTCATATGAATTATTTTATCCTTAAAGTTAGGTTGTGGCATGCTCTGCACATATCCACAAATCCAACATTAACAACAACTCTCCATAAAATGCCACCTAATAAATGTAAGATATAATATCTTGCTTTTTTTCGCTTTAATGATCTCATTAGCCTATCGGGATGTGAAAGCTCCTGGCCATACAATGTCCCACTTGACAAATAATGCCGGCCAGCCACTACATGTGCTACACGTGTCAGTTACTTAGTGGTTGGAAAATTGTAAGACGTAGCGTGGGCCCGGGCAGCTCTTTGCTGTCTCCGTTGAGCTTTTCTTATTTTGGAACTATCCAAATCGGGTAAGATTTCTGAGCTAGCGGAGTTGACAGTTGTAATTAAATTTAACTAAAATAAAATAAAATAACTAATTTTGAGCTTTTTTAAGCTGATTTGAGTAAATAAAATTTTTTTATTAAATGTTTAAATATTAATAATAAATATGTATGTCATATGATATATTTATAAATAGATATGATTAGAAATATTTTATATTCAGAGTGTTTTAAGTTAATTAAATATATTTATGTCAATCATATCAGAGCTATTAAAAATATTCATTACTTTATAGATATAATAATTTTCTAGTGGGATATTTACATACCATAGAAGTTTTATGTATTTATATATCTAACATCAATAGGCAGTTTGAGCCATAAATTTTCAAAAAAACAGGCAAAAATTCTTCTAAGAAAATTCTGTCAATATTTGGCATCAAGGCTTAGTATAGTTTTTTAATTCCCTTCTTTAACTATAATAAATATTTATTATCTACTTTGTTACGTATATTAAGTTAACATTAGATAATCTATTGCTCCGCCTAAAATTATTTTTTGATAATTATCACAATCAAAATTAAATAGCTTATATACACACACACACACACATGACGATTAACTTTAATAATCTAATCCGACATTGAAAATTTTGTTTTCCACTCACCACAAGTTTCTTCCCACGAGTGTTGGCTAGTTTTCAGTTCTAAGTCCTATCACACTTTTATATTTTTTTTTAGAATCACTATATCTGGTATAGCTTCTTTTATGATAAAGTAATTTCTTTTTTACTCAAAATTCTCCCTAATAAGATTCTTATAATTTTATGGTACATTAATTGTTAAGCTTTCATTAGTTTAGTTGTCTGAAAAAGTAAGAGAACTAAATAGCCTATGAAACTACTTACATTTTAATGACACCCATTTAGTCATTCTAAGGTGTTCTTAGGACTTAGATGAAAGTTCATTAAAGCAAGGGATTATGTAATGAAGATATAGTTTGAATCCCCCAAATCATGAGAATTTGCAAATCCTAAGAAGGTGCATACATGGTTGGAAAGATGAAGAAGATGGAGGGGAAGAGAACCCCTCCTCCTTACATTCTCTCTAAAAAGGACCCTCTAAAGCACCTCTAAATCCTTCAAAAGCTTCCTCTAAATCATCTCTAAGCTATCTCCAAAGGCCTCTCCAAACCCTAGCTAAAAGCCTCTCCATCCACCCATTGATGAAGGATGAGGAGGAGGAGAAGAGGAGGGAGCCGACCACCGGCCCCCCTAGGGCTCGAACAGAAGAGAGGAAAAAAGAGAGGGGATGGGCTTAGTTAAAACCCTCTCCCCCATTAAAAAAGTCCAAAATTCCCTAAAAAAAGAAGCATTGGATCCTTCAAAAGGAGGGCAAAAGGGTCCTTTCACGACCTTGATAACTTACAACATCAAAACAGTGCATAAATGTTAGCAAAACTGACCCAGAACCACACCTAAAAGTAGAGTTGTGCATAGTTTCCAGGTTTTGGGTTTAAAGGTGATCACCAATAGCTCCTTAGTGCCCAAAAAGTGGCACCTAGGCACCAAGCTCTCGGGAAAATGCTTGTTTTTTACTCGTTTTGGGTGCCTAAGCGTTTGGTTCTGCCGCTTAAGCACCCGAAAAGACGTCTAAGTGCCAAAATCTAGTCCTAGACCTCCATAAGCTCAGTATCAATAATCCAAAAAGGCATTTTGGGTGTTTGGGACATCAGGGTTAGCGTCTGGGTGTCCGTCAAGCTTGAAACCCTAATTTTTATCGGGAACGCCCGACGAAAGCGATCTAAAAGCTATGGGAGACTCAATGTGAGTAAAATATAGTCCCATAAATTTAAAATGAAGTATTTTGGTTGGTCGTTCACTAGAGAAATCAGTGCCAACGGTCATCCGGAACTGCAACGCGGGTAGGGTGTCCCAAATCCTAATTTTCACGTAGCGTGTGTAGATGGTCTTCGTGATTTATATGGCCGTGAGAGACTCTGGATGGAATTTTTGTGACTTGTAATGATCAAATTAGGCACCAAACATGTCTCACTACTTAGAAGGGCTTCCTAGAAGGAGTTTTCCTTAGTATGGTTGGATCGTCACTAAATTTAGCCACTTGCCCCAAACAAGTGCCAAATCGTCTCGAGTGGGTCTCTTGAGTTGTAGGAAGGTGTGGATGAATCGTAGACCATCGTGAGTCATGCTAGTGGACACCCTACACTTGTGATATCAAAAATTGGTGCAAACATGAAACTTTTAAATGAAATCATTAAAAGAATTTGATTCACCCCAAGATTAATTTTTTATATTATGATTAATTTTTTATATTATTAGTTTTAAATGTATGATAAAACTATTAAAATTTATTTACATCTTAGATAGCTTGATAAAAGTTGGATTTGATATATTAATGGCCTAACTAGTTTTTAAACTAAAATTTGAAGTCTATTTATTATTTTACGCTAGTATATTTTTCAACAATTTGATGTAGAATTAAGCTTAATACAATCTCTCAATATCAAGTATAAGTGTTTTTTTTTTAATTTCATTGCAAGATAAATTATTAGCTCACAGAATAGTGTAGGTTAAGGGTGTCAAGATGAACTACGAAGGTCTTTTCATAAATTAAATTTCTCTATCATCATTAAATTGATGATCTTTGTTAGAAAATATCATGTACAACATACAACTTATAGAATGTCATTCAATTTTATTATTATGTGTCAAATGTTGCTATATCACTTTCATGTACATTATAGATATATTTTTTTCATTTTCTTTTTAAATGGCTTCCCTTCTATAAAATTTATTTTATTTGTAAGCTATGAATGATTATTCATGTAATGAGAGCTTCATAAAACATCATTTTGATCTTTGTTTCTTTAAGTGTCATATTAACATAATTTTCATGCCAAGTCAAAGGAGATCTAGGAATTGAAGAGTGAAGACTTATTCAAACCATTCTAGACATCTAGAAGGACCACCTCCACACACTTGAATTTTGGGGCCACACTACATGGGAGTTTGATATGGTCATGAAATAATATTTCTAAGCGAGTTGCAAGTCATTTCGTCACTTTCAGGAAGTTAAATATTAATCATCCATACATTAGAAGCGTACAACCACTTAATCTCTGGTATTAAAAAGCACCCCAAAAATTNTGCAAGTAGGTGTTGAAAGGATGTCATCTCTGGTATGGTGCGCTGGTATCGTTACCTGGAATGACTTATTAAGATCCTTGAGTTGGAATTACATTTTGGAGATGGTTTAGATTCAATGTCGTGTGAGTTGCAGCTCCAAAATAGGGATCCAGCTAGGATTTGAGGCGCATAGGGCTTAATTTGGGGAAGGTGTGTAGTACAATCAGTAGATAGTAGAGGAATGTCTAACTTTGTTAAAGGTCTGACACGTGACTGTCGATCGGTTATCGTTGAGACCTACTCATCCCTTGCGTGTTTGGGATGAGATCCTCTTTCATGACCTTTAGTAGAGTTGCCATAGCTTTGCCTATATTCTTGAGGTGCTACCATGCCATTGATTATAGTTTCAATTTTCAGATTATCATTAGCTACATTAATTTCCTCAATGCATAGGAGAGAATAGAAATCGTCCAACTCAATGAGTTGGTTTTAAGTCATTATTGTATTCTTGAATGCTTGATATTGTGCGGGCAGACCATTGAGGGTATAGGAATGATATCCTCTTAATTAAGATGACATCCTTCTGCAAAAATATTTTCTACCAAAGCTTTTGCATTAGATAAATATTGTGTCATAAATTGGGATTTCATAGTTACA